>CM046366.1:17345248-17562615 GCA_025413025.1 Ficus hispida | reverse complement strand
ACAGGCATTTAAAAGTCATGATGGTGGATGGTATTGGGATCTCAATCTGATTACCGTCACGCATGATACTATGTGCATAAAAAGCCAAAGGCCTCATCGCCATGTTCATGTTGTTAAAGTCGAACAAAAGTTGTTGTTGTTGTTGTTGCACACCTTGTTGTACCTCCGTCCGAGAGTCGATGGTCTTATTTCGAAGCTTTTTTTGGCGTTTTGTTTTTCCAGCTGTTGGGTCAGGAACGTGACTAGGCCCTCGACTCGCCTTGTTCATACTCGTGTCGAGCTCGACTAATGTTTTAGGCCAAGCAACAAACCCATTAATGGCCTCCTCCACAGTTGTTGCCTCGTACGTCGGTATAGGTAATTGTGCTTTTTTTAATTTTGGCACACTGATTGACACGCGCACGTTCCCTTCCCCCAGTGGTATCCCATGCACCGTATCGGTTGGAAGGCTCTCCATCCATGCTCTTCCAAACGCGACAAGCAACTGTCCACCCTGCACTTCATCGAAAATATAGAGCTTACACTCCTTGCTTTCGACTGCCATGGGTGGCGGATCAGAAACTCCCCCATGTTGTTTTTCTTGAGCAGAGCAACTAGCCTTAAAACTGTTGTGTTGGTCCACGGTTGGTACATTGGTGGGATCAACCGACGGCACCACATCTTTGCTCGCACATAGACCTCGCACCAATGCCTTTAATTCTTCTATTTCACGTCTCATTGATTGTACTTCATTGTTTCTACTCGAACTTCGATCTAGGTTAAAGTACTGAGACGGCTTTACGAACTTTGATTGGCCACGGACACGCCCTTTGTGTTCGGGTCTAGATAATGCTTGCGCCAACACATCACTAGTGCCAACTGATTCGAAAGTGCCTTGGCTCTGCTGTGTGTTGTACTCCATCTACAAGATAATTAACATAACTCGTTTATGATTAAGGGTTGTAAGTACATATACTAGTGAGTAAAAATTTATTGGTAGTTTGTAAACTTACTATCAACTCGCTAACTTTTTGACATGCTGGATCTTTGAACTCTCCATCAGGGCCTATCTGTTGCTCAAGCCACAAACTATCTCTTTTTTCCCATTTTCCCAGTCTTCTTAAACTGTAATTCAACATTGTTAGTATAAATGAGGACATAATGTTCTATAAATATCATATGATTTTGTATGAACACGTTAATTTTGACATACCTTTTCTTGGTCGAGCTTCCTATATCCGTCTCGGCCCCTCTTGATGAGTATTCGTTGTTTGTCCTTATTCCGCTTCCACGATCCGATAGTTGTTGGAATTGTGATGATGTTCTATACTGAACGAATTTCACCCAATCCTCTTCTTCTATATTAGGGTAGAGTTCAATAACTTTTTGCGGCCGTGTCCAAACACTTTCTTCTGTTAAAGCTCCCTCGACAAACGTCTTGTATAGATCATGCCGGAAATTCCGTGCAGCTTCACCACATGATTTTATACACGAATGCCGAAAGCTTTCATCTACGGTGAAAGAAGTAATGGTTTCTTTCCAAACAATTTCTTTCAATCTGTCTAATTCACGAGATCTCCAATCCTGTATCCATATTGGAATGTGCTCTCGAGCGAGCACACCAATCCAACTCACCAATTCGTCACCGTGCTTTCCTTCGGGTTGTCCTTTCTCGTCAAACGTGACGGAAATTCGTTCACCCCTTTTCCTTGCCATGTGGACACGTTTCATTATAGTTGCCTTTCGCTTGCCATCAACATTGGGCTCCGACGGGTTCATCCTTCGTGCTCGTCCCTTTTTGGAATGTTCCATTGTATTCGTTTACCTATAGTTATTGGCAAAAAAGTGAAAATCAATAACAATTATGTCATACCAATATAATCGATTCATTTTAAATTTAATTAAGAATCACACAATACATTAACTTTTCACCCAAACGCAAAGGTGCAGAAACTTATTTAGTTGGAAATTCGTCCATAAAAAGGCACTTTAACAACCTGAATTTTTTTAAAAAACCAACGGTCGCTAGGCACCCCCCGGGCGCCCAGGCACACCGAGAGGGCGCCTAGCGCCCCCCACCGAGTGGGGGCCAGGCGCCCCCCATGGCCGCCCAGGCGGTAGGGTCCCCCCACGGGCGCCAGGCGCCCCCCACCGAGGGGGCACCAGGCGCGCCCCCACGGGCGCCAGGCGCCCCCCACCGAGGGGGCACCAGGTACGCCCGAGGGGCGCTAGGCGCCCCCCACGGGCTCGCCGGTGCCCCCACGGGTGCCAGGCGTCCGTCGTTAAAAGTGACGGTCATAGGCCGTTTTGATGCATTATTTTTGTATTTTCATGCTAGAAGACTTCATGTAATCTTGCTATAGTTATGCTGTCAATATTGATCAAATTCTTTTCTCTTTTTCGAAAAGAAAAACTCATTATGGCATTCCGTCGAGCATGTTGTGTGCGAAAAATAAAACATGTTCATAAATGTGTGTAAAGTGTAAAAAGTAACGATCCACAATCATTTTTCTCTGCTACAAAGAGAAATATTAAAAACAAACACACTCATTTGCAACAAGAATTCTTTAACTCCTGAAAGAACCAAATGTGGTTTAGTTTATATACGAAGTCACCTTACTTTTCTCTGAAAAAGACTAGTCACGCACGTACAATGCAAGAAGGAGGCGGCGACGGCAATGACGGCAATGGCGGATTGACCGGATTTTAAACGAGAAGTATCGGCGGGTTGGTGAAGTATGTGTGGGTACTTGGAAAAATTAGAGAGTGTTAAGAGAAAAATGGAGATGCGAGAGAAATTTTGAACAGAAATGAAGAGGAAAGTTGTATTTAAGTATTTGGTTTTCGCGCGGAATTTGAAAATGAAAAGTGAAAATTTTTAAAAATTTGAGCATTACACGACGGGTAAGAAAAAACCGTCGACTAAAAACCGTTCATTACATAGGCGCGCGCCCGCGCGGCGCGGGCACCGCATGAGACGCGCGGGCGCGCGCCTAGTTCGGCCTGACGAGTAGCAGGCGCGCGCCCGCGCGGCGTGGGCGCCCGCATGAGACGCGCGGGCGCGCGCCTATCTCGGCCTTTTCCCGGTGAATACACGACGGTCCCGGAAGGGACCGTCGTGAAATCCACAAAGACCGGTGGATTTCACGACGGTCCCTCCCGGGACCGTCGTGTATTCACCGGGAATACACGACGGTCCCGGGAGGGACCGTCGTGAAATCGACCAATCGTGGATTTCACGACGTTCCCTTCCGGGACCGTCGTGTATTCACCGGGAAAAGGCCGTGATAGGCGCGCGCCCGCGCGTCTCATGCGGGCGCCCACGCCGCGCGGGCGCGCGCCTATCTCGGCCTGCTGCGTAAGAATACACGACGGTCCCTTCCGGGACCGTCGTGAAATCCACCAAGCCCGGCCAATTTCACGACGGTCCCGGAAGGGACCGTCGTGTATTCTCACGCAGCAGGCCGATATAGGCGCGCGCCCGCGCGTCTCATGCGGGCGCCCACGCCGCGCGGGCGGCGCCTATCTCGGCATACACGACGGTCCCTTCCGGGACCGTCGTGAAATCACGGGAATACACGACGGTCCTTCCGGGACCGTCGTGAAATCGACCAAGCCCGGTGGATTTCACGACGGTCCCTTCCGGGACCGTCGTGTATTCTAACGCAGCAGGCCGAGATAGGCGCGCGCCCGCGCGTCTCGTGCGGGCGCCCACGCCGCGCGGGCGCGCGCCTATCTCGGCCTACTGCGTAAGAATACACGACGGTCCCTTCCGGGACCGTCGTGAAATCCACCAAGCCCTGCCAATTTCACGACGGTCCCGGAAGGGACCGTCGTGTATTCTTACGCAGCAGGCCGAGATAGGCGCGCGCCCGCGCGTCTCATGCGGGCGCCCACGTCGCGCGGGCGCGCGCCTGCGTGAGAATACACGACGGTTCCTTCTGGGACCGTCGTGTATTCTCCATACCATTTAACCAAAATCTGAAACTTCTTTATCTAATAACCCTGTTTTATTTACCAAATTTTCACATATATATGTACTACTGTTGTGGCTTGGATCGAAATTAATAGTCACGGTATATATATATATAAAGCAATGAACATAACAAAATAAATATATAATACTATTAGGAATATAATATAAATAAAGTAATGTTTTGTACAAAATAAATGGCATAATGTTCAAGTTTTTTTCTTTTTTCTTTTTGCTTGCTCAACACGGGTCCATTTAATATCCGGTCGAACCAAGTGGGAAACATCATCATCGAGCACGTCAATCTCCTCAACCGGTGGCAATCCCTGTGTGAAAGGAGGAATGTCGGAGCAATCTTCCTCATCTTCTTGACCATGGAGAATTTTTTGCTGCATCGGTACTACTAGGAACAACTCTAAATTGCTGGGATCCGTTGTATAAAATACTTGGATTGCCTGTGATGCCATAATGAATGGATCATTTTTGTATCCCAATCGTCTAAAGTCCACTACTGTGATGCCATCACTGTCGGTCCATACATAATTATTGTCGGCCCATTTGCACTTAAATAGTGCTATATGTAACCCACAGTAATCGAGTTCCCAAATATCTTCAATAAACCCGAAGTAGTTCATAGTTCCATAAACTGGATTCTTGTCCTTTGCAGATGAAATATGCATTGACTTGGCTCGGATACTAACACCACTATTTTGAACAGGATGCTTCTCATCTCTTTCGCGAGTGTAGAATGTATAACCATTGACGAAGTATGATGTATAACGTGTAACAACGGTCGACGGTCCTCTAGCGAGGTTCATTAACTCCTGTGAAAAGCTGTTATTCTGTAAGACATGTCTTCGGAGCCACTGACGAAACGTCCGATTATGTTCATCTACAAGCAACTTTTCATTTCTTCCTCTTCTTGGATTGCTATCTCTTAATTCCTGTAGGTGAACCTCAATAAAGGGCTCAACTTCAACCCTATTTTGTAAGGTATAGAGACAAGCTTTTTCCCATTCACCTCGATCAACCGAAGATGGAATACCGACAGATAGTCCTTTCCAGTCAATGTTTGTAGTCTTTGGCAACCCAATCGCTTCCGCGGTGGACAAATACTCGGAGCAAAATTCGACGGATTCTTCTGCAATGTAGCTTTCTACTATACATCCTTCTGGCCTATTTCGGTTCTTGACATAACCCTTCAAAACCTTCATGTACCTTTCAAAAGGATACATCCATCTCAAGTAAACCGGTCCACATAGCTTCACTTCCCGGACTAAGTGCACCGTTAGATGAATCATTATGTCAAAAAATGAGGGTGGAAAGTACTTCTCAAGCAAGCACAACGTCTTAACTAACTCTGATTGTAGCAAATCTAGTGTCAATGGATCAATTACCTTAGAGCAAATCGAGTTGAAAAAAGAGCATAATTTGGTAATTGCGAATCTTACATCCTTCGTTAAAACTCCTCGTAATGCCAGCGGTAATAACTGTTGCATCAAGATATGACAATCATGTGTTTTCATTCCAATCAGCCTCAAATCCTTCATAGACACCAACCTTTTGATGTTGGAAGAATACCCGTTGGGCACTTTAACAGAAGACAGCCACTCACAAAGCTTTCTTTTTTCCTGTCTCGATAACGTGTACTTCGCCGGAGGTAAGTAAGTTGCATTCCCTTTTTTCGTAGGGATCAAGTTAGGTCTAATCTTCAAGTCCTTAAGATCTAACCTTGCTTTTTCACCGTCTTTGCTCTTATTAGGAATGTCTAGCAACGTGCCCACAATTGATTCACAAACGTTTTTCTCAATATGCATGACATCCAAGCAATGACGAACAAAAAGTGTCCTCCAATATGGAAGTTCGTAGAAGATTGACCGCTTTTTCCAAGGTCCATCAACCACGGGATCGTTGTTACGCCGCTTTCTTTTCCCGAGAACCACTTTCAATTCCTTAACCATCTCATAAACGTCTTCACCCGTCAAAACCCGCGGAGGGGCTCTTTCTTCTGTATTACCATCAAAAGCCTTTTTCTGTTTGCGGTATCGATGATTTTGTGGTAAGAATCTCCTATGACCAAGGTAAACGGTTTTCTTACCATTCTTCAATCGGATGGAAGATGTTTCTTTCATACAAACAGGACAGCCGATAGAACTCTTGACTGAATAACCAGATAGATTACCATAAGCAGGAAAGTCATTAATTGTCCACATCAACATTGCACGGAGTGTGAATGTCTCTTGACGGAACGCATCTCTAACCTCGATCCCCTTTTCCCATAAACTCTTTAGATCATCGATTAGTGGTGCTAAGTACACATCAATGTCATTCCCTGGTTGTTGAGGACCTGATATCAATAATGTCAACATCAAGAACTTCCGCTTCATGCTCAACTTCGGGGGGAGATTGTAGTTGACAAGTATGACGGGCCAAGTACTATGCCTACTACTCATATTACCATGTGGGTTCATTCCGTCCGCCGACAAACCAAGACGTAGATTCCGTGGTTCCGAACTAAATTCAGGATGATCAGCATCAAAGGTCTTCCATTGTGGTGCATCTGC
Organism: Ficus hispida; assembly: GCA_025413025.1. NCBI lineage: Eukaryota > Viridiplantae > Streptophyta > Magnoliopsida > Rosales > Moraceae > Ficus > Ficus hispida. The sequence goes on along the minus strand of CM046366.1, from coordinate 17,556,099 downwards.
TGGATGTCTAAGCATGCCATCTTCAACACGTTTATCATGATGCCAAGTCAAATTCTTGGCATGCTCGGCATTACGGAATAAACGCCGCAGACGTGGTGCCGGAGGAATGTACCATAACACCTTTGCCGGCACACCTTTACTGCAATTCGTTGGATTCTTGCCCTTCTTCCACCTTGACTCCTTACAAACCGGACATTCATCCAAATCCGCGTACGCATCTCGGTAAAGGACGCAATCATTTAGACATGCATGAATTTTTTCATATTCCATTCCCAAAGTGCTCAACGTCTTCTTAGCTTCGTACATACTAGAGGGTATTTTATTATCAACCGGTAGAACCTCTCTTAGAAATTCTAAAAGAGCCGTGAAACTAGAATTTGTCCAACCTCCCGATGCCTTCATGTTCCATAATTTGACCAAAGCGGACAATTTCGTATATTTACTACACCCGTCATACAAGGGCATCTCGACATCATTCACCATTGCTTCAAATAACTCCGGACGATGCACAAACTGTTCTTCCAAATCATTAACCATATCAAACAAATTATCTCCTACCCCTTCCTCAACAATAGGTTCTTTCGCTTTATTCTTCGATGATGGATTAAAACACATTTCACCGTGTAAATACCATGTTTGGTAGGAACAAATAATCCCACGGGCAAGCAAGTGTCTTCTAACTTCATCAACTGAATGGGATCTATGATTTCCACAATCCACACAAGGACATCGAATCTTTTCATTCTTCATGTGAATTTCGGCAAATGATAAAAATTCTTCAACACCATCTCGATATTTTCTTGTCAATCTATTAGCCCACATCCATTTTCGATCCATTTCCAAGAACCCGTCCTAAATCGATAATAAATATATCATACAATTTATTCAATAATCAAGTTTTTGCATTTAAACCCACATTATATATATATATATATATATATATATATGAAGCTATTGAAAAAATTCAACAAATAATTAATCATTCTTTCAAGAAGAAGAAAAAAAAAACCATTTTTGACATTTACTAAAAGTAAAAAAAAATCGAATAACTAAAAAGAAGAGTAAGTAATAATCACTATACTTACAAAAAACCGTCAAAGTGTGATTCGCAGGAGGAGATGTTGGTTCGTAGTAGAGGAGCCGTGGATTCGCAGGTTTCTGTGATATTTTTCGCGGCTGCGCGATAGTTCTGTGAGATAAAATGAGGGCTGCTGGAAAAACAGAATTAATAATACACATTGAAACTTTACACGACGGTTTCTTGGAACCGTCGTGTAAAGTATCACTTTAAACGACGGTTTCTTGGAACCGTCGTGTAAAGTGTGTGCGAATCCCACTTTACACGACGGTTTCTTAGAACCGTCGTGTAAAGCGCGACACTTTACACGACGGTTCCAAGAAACCGTCGTGTAAACTTGACTTTACACGACGGTTCAAAGAAACCGTCGTGTAATGTGTGTGCGAAACACACTTTACACGACAATTTCTTAGAACCGTCGTGTAAAGCGCGACACTTTACACGACGGTTCCAAGAAACCGTCGTGTAAACTTTACTTTACACGACGGTTCAAAGAAACCGTCGTGTAATGTGTGTTTCGCACACACATTACACGACGGTTTCTTGGAACCGTCGTGTAAAGTGTGTGCGAAACACACTTTACACGACGGTTTATTGGACCCGTCGTGTAAAGTCAAGTTTACACGACGGTTTCTTGTAACCGTCGTGTAAAGTCAAGTTTACACGACGGTTTCTTGGAACCGTCGTGTAATCTCTGTCGTGTAATCTACATTTTGTAGTAGTGACGATGGCTCGCTTCTCAACACACATGTGATAGATTGACATGACTGCTGCACTTCTTGAGATGCCTCTTCACACAGAACTACCACCGTTACACCTTTTGGGAGGCGAGATGTCACACTTCACTCCTAATAGGAGAGTATTAATTAGTCTTTGACAACAAGAGCACAAAGCAACTCAATATATAAAATCACTCCGTATTGGGGGCAAATGCTACACCATAATTCAAGAATTACTCCTTACCCGTGAGAGGAACCCATCCCTCGTCGGATAAGGGAGAGAGATGGGGAATTTATGTCTCATCACTTATGGGAGAGAGATGAGCAATGGAACTTGGCAACACTCTACTTCTAATTACTTGGGGGAGATAGATAAATAATGAAGTAGGCTTTGCTCTAATACCTAGTAGGAGAGGCTTTTCCCTCCAAGGAAGAGGTAGAGTTTAGCCTCAGGGGAGAGAGGTGGATTAGATCTTCTCAATGCTCTATGTTGAGAGCATCACGGATGAGGCAAAGTGATAGCTCAGTAAAATCCTAAGTGTTGTGGGATTTAGACTAGAGAATCTTCAGTATTTGAAATTCAAATTCAACAAACTATGTGTTATTCTCTTCGGAGATCTCGGAAGCAACTCAAATTACAAACTTAGAGAAATTTACTAGATTTGATTGATTTATTTAAATTTATTGTATTTATTTAAAAAGGACCAATACATAAAGGTCATTCTCCCCTTTGGAACAGTACGGTACTATTTCTGCACACCAAGGCCAAGAGCTACCACTTGTAATCTCCCTGAAAATAGTGAATTCCTAGCTCCAAGAGTGGATGTAGCCAAAAAGATTCTGGCGAACTTCTATAAAATCTCTTGTGTTCTCTACTTTCTATAAGTTTTATTTTATTGTTCATCGTGATTGGAGTATGGTGAGGAAATTCTGAGTTGAATTTTTATCGTCAACACTAACTTATAGGGTTAATTTCACTTTTAACACCTCTGAAAAAAATAATGATAAAAACAGCAGTACTTTTTTTTCCATTCAATTTCAGTACTTAAAGTGGGACCCAGTAGCATTTAATGTATATCAAATTATAGGTTTACCCTCATCTCCTACCCACCAAAGAATCTCTCTCCCTCGCATGACCCAAAAAAGTTTTTCAAACCACCATGTACAGTGGTTTAGAAAGAAAAAACTGAAATCTAGAGAGAGAAAGAGTCACCACCCACAGGAAATTTATTTCATTTTTCACTTTTCCGCCTACCCCCCACCCATTTTGAAACCCAAATCTTCATATAATATAGAGAAATTTTCATCTACAGAGAGAAACTTTCATTTAGAGAGAGAAACTTCCATCAAAATTTTTTTTTTTAATCTAACATTTTTTGCCATTTTTGAGTAAAGGTCATAACTATTATGACCACCCGGTCATAACCGTTATGACCTATGTTTAAAAATGGCCAAAAATGTTATCTTAAAAAAAAAAAAAACTTTTCCTGGATTTTAAAAAAAAAAAATTGGTCATAACCATTATGACCGGATGGTCATAATGGTTATGACCTTTACTTAAAAATGGTCAAAAATGTTATCTAAAAAAAAAAAAAAAAACTGGAACCTTCGCTGGATTTATAAAAAAAAAAATATTGGTCATAACCATTATGACCGGATGGTCATAACCGTTATGACCTTTACTTAAAAATGGTCAAAAATGTTATCTTAAAAAAAAAAAAAAAACCTTCGCTGGATTTATTAAAAAAAAATATTGATCATAACCATTATGACCGGATGGTCATAACCGTTATGACCACTTTTTTATTTTTTTATGTCGAACTTTTTTTAATATTTTTTAGCGATGGTCATAACCATTATGACCACCCGGTCACAACTATTATGACCAGTTTTTTTTTTGTCGAACTTTATTTAATACTTTTTAGCGATGGTCCCATTATGACCACCCGGTCACAACCATTATGACCAGTTTTTTTTTTTTTAGAATTAAAATTTTTTTTTGTCGAACTTTTTTTAATATTTTTTAGCGATGGTCATAACCATTATGACCACCCGGTCATAACCGTTATGAGCAGTTTTTTTTTTTTAGAATTAAAATTTTTTTTGTCGAACTTTTTTTAATATTTTTTAGCGATGGTCATAACCATTATGACCACCCGGTCATAACCGTTATGACCAGTTTTTTTTTAGAATTAAAATTTAATATTTTTTTTTGTCGAACTTTTTTTAATATTTTTTAGCGATGGTCATAACCATTATGACCACCCGGTCATAACCGTTATGAACAGTTTTTTTTTTAATGTTGATTTTTTTTTTGTCGAACTTTTTTTATTATTTTTTAGCGATGGTCATAACCATTATGACACCCGGTCATAACCGTTATGAATAGTTTTTCCCCGCCACGTCACCATTTTTCAACCCTAAGCTGAAAAATTTCGTCCTAGCCCGCCATCCTCACTCCATTCCGTCCACATCCATAGTGACAGTATATAACCAACTGAACATAGAAAATTTTAATTTTTCGTCTCTAGTTTCCCTGATTTTATCCCGCCCAATCCTCACGAATCCTCCCTAGACCATTACCCATTGATCGAAACCAACTCCCAGGATTAAAAATCCCTCCACATCTTGTTTCACTCTGTTAAACCGGCCGACTCTGCCAGATCTCCATCAACTCCATTTCCTTGGACCAGATCTACGATATAAGTCATCCTACCGTCCTTCGTAACTGTTCCTCTCTTTTGAATTTTGTATTTAACCCTTTGATCCGAAAATTGTTTGTAGTTTCACAGTAAATGGAGGACGTTTGTGTTTTCATCAAGTATAATGGTCGATGGGACGGCACATTGAGTTACATCGGTGGAGAAATGAAGGGAATATTGGTGCCCGAGACGGCAACATACGTTGGTCTGATTGAGTTGGTCAGACGTGCAATTGGTATGAGGGTCCCAATCAATACTATAGTCATGAGATACGGTGTTGAGCCTAGTATGCCTCTTGTCAGGATACAGTGTGATAATGACGTTAAATTCTATATACAATTGAAGAAGGGATGTTCATGTGCTTAGTAAATTTCCTATTACCATCGACGTTTTGGATGATACTGCGGCTGACGTCAGGCCACCGGAGCTGGGTGAAAGCAACCACATAGACGGCCAATTCTCCAGAGAAGGTGTACAGAGTGATGAGGCCATGCAACATGTGGATGAGACAAATATGATCATCCCTTCTCCTATTCCTCGTTGCCCTCGGCTTCCTCCTCATGTTAACGAATTTAATGTTGGGGGTGATGCTCGTGAATCAAACGAGAATAGTGTCGACGTCAGCATTGGAGCACATTCTATGGCCAATAACTTAACATCTTAATCCGATAATGTACTAAGTCCTGACAGGTTATTTGGCTCAGTAGTTGTTGCTGATTATACACCTGCCACAATTCGCAGAAACTGTATTTTTCTTAACAAAAAGTTGTTGCAATACCATCTTCATCACGATGCAATGAGTAAACACTATCAATTTAGGGTGAAGAGGTCGACCTCTACACTGTTACACGTTATATGTATAGATATCCAAAAATGTCCATGGCAATTGCGTGCGACGAGGATGCGAGGTAGTGAAATGTTTGTCGTGAAGCGGTTCGACGACGTCCATACTTGCTCACTCGAAATTGTTCAAGGGCATCATCGCCAAGCTAAGAGTTGGATGATTGGGGAGTGTGTCAAGGCAAAATACTTGGATCCGACTAATACCTCATATAGACCTCGAGAAATCATGCGAGACATGCAGGCCGAATTTGGAGTCTCTTTCAATTATCTCCGAGCATGGCGAGGTAAGGAAGCAGCACTAACCAGCTTGAGGGGCAATGATGCAGAGTCATACAATGGTAATTCACTTCCCTTTACTCTATCTTATAATACGTTCATCACCGATATTATAAGTCTTATGATACGCTTTAATAACTGTTAAAAAATTATATACATTACAGTTCTTCCCGCGTGGGCTGAAATGGTTAAGAGGAAAAATCCTGGTTCCGACATTGACATCGAGACGGACTCAGCAAATTGCTTACAATGTCTCTACATGTGCCTAGCTGCTTCGAAGCACGGTTGGCCTTATTGTCGACCAGTAATTGTGGTTGATGGATCCGCATTAAAGGCCAAATTTGGAGGGGTGCTTCTTGCAGCATGTGGTTACGACGCAAATGGCTGCATATTTCCACTTGCATTTGGTATCGTTCAGTCCGAAAGCAACGACTCATGGACCTGGTTCTTTGAGAAGCTCAGGGATTCAATCGGCCCTAGAGATTCTCTTGTTATTGTGGCTGATAGGCATAAGGGTATCGAGTATGCAGCCAAACTCGTGTATCCGGACGCTGTCTTCGGGATATGCGTCCAACACTTGGCTGCAAACCTTAAGACCAAGTACAAGGATTTCAAAGGCCCTTTGAAGACCTATTTTGATGGTGCATCGAGGTCGTATCTTTTAAGTGAGCACCATCGTCATATGGAATCCATCCGTACTCATAACCCTGACATGCACCGATACCTCATGCAGGCCGATCCGAAAAAGTGGTCGCGAGCATATTTCAACGGCCGGAGGTATGCAATCATGACAACCAATATCGCAGAGTCATTGAATAATGTTGATCGGAAAGCCAGGTTAATGCCAGTTGGATTCTTAATGGAATGGTTGAGGGAACTATAACAAAGATGGTTTGTCAACAGGCGTGAGGAGGCCCTAAAATTGTCATCGAAACTTGCTCAAAAGGCTGAGAAGATACTTCACACCAACTTCTCAATAGGCCTAAAAGTAACGGTACGTTTTCATGCCAACATCCACCACGTATATGGTATATGCGGATTTCCCCTTAATCCAAATTGTCTGAAATTGTTAAATTTCCCCTTCTTACAACCGCGGCCAGCCGATCAGTTTGAGTACGCTGTCACCAACAATGCCAGCCAAATATGGATCGTTGATATGAGCCAAAAGACATGTACGTGTAGACGTTTTCAGGTCGATCAAATTCCTTGCCCTCATGCCATGGCCGTGTGTAACCACCGACGGATAGATCCATATAATTATTGCTCGACATACTACACGAAAGATTATCTTTATGGAACATATTCGTCTGTAGTCCATCCTTTTGGCAGCTCTGATGGCTGGGATGTGCCTGAATCAATCAGGTCGCAAATCGTCAATCCTCCCAAAACGAAGCGTGGTCCCGGAAGGCCACGAGTTCGAAGGATTTTGTCCCAAGGTGAAGATCATGAGTCCGTTCGTTGTGGTAGATGTAATGGCTATGGACACAACCGACAAACGTGTACCAATTCAGTACCCTTAAGGACCCGGCCAACAAAGCCAACTCCGTCGTTGTGACTAGGGGGCAAATCTGTGTAATATGGCTTTTACCATGGTCACAATGGTTGTGACCACCCGGTCACAACCATTGTGACCGAACTCCGTGGTTATCGGTTTTTTAAAAAAAAACCTTAACCGTAAAATTTTCCCTTAAATAAATTGTTAACCATTTTATTATGATTAATAGAATATTCTTGGTGGTGACCGTACACGAAAATCGAGGATTTGTATTCATATTTGTGGTCATGGCGACATTAACTTTTGGGGAAGGGCCTTATAAAGGCGGTCAAATTCGTTGTGACCGGCTGGTCAATATGGTTCTGACTAATGGTTATGACTAGGGTGAGAAGCCGTGTAACAGGATGTTTTACCCTGGTCACAATTGTTGTGACCGCCCGGTCACAACCATTATGACCGAATAATTTTGTGCAGATCTGTTTGAAAAAAAAATAGCCAAAAAAAAATTAAGTAAAATAATTTTGTAAACCCTCGAAAATTATTATTATATTATTATTATTAGGGGTAACTTTACACGTAAACCGAGACATTAAACGCTAGCAGGGAAATCACATCATTACGTTTTTGGGAAAAGTATCTGTTTAGGCGGTCAACTTCGTTGTGACACCCTGGTAACTATGGTTATGACTAGGGTGAGAAGCCGTGTAACAGGTCATTTTACCCTGGTCACGATGGTTGTGACCGCCCGGTCACAACCATTATGACCGAATAATTTTGTGTAGATCTGTTTGAAAAATAAAGTAGCCAAAACTGACTTAAGTAAAATAATTTTGTAAACTCTCGAATATTATTATTATATTATTATTATTAGGGATAACTTTACACGTAAACCGAGGTATTAAATGACTGCAGGGAAATCACGTCAGTAACTTTTGTGGAAGCGTGTCGAAGAAGTCGGTCAACTTCGTTGTGACACGTCAGTAACCATGGTTATGACTAGAGTGAGAGGCTGTGTGTATAACCCATTTACCCTGGTCACAATGGTTGTGACCACCCGGTCACACCCATTATGACCGATATTTTAGGAATATCAAGAGTCTTTTGTACGATTCTGAGTGACTAAATACCATATTTGCCCTCATCTCCTCCACGCGTAATAGTGACTCTCCCAATGCAGCTATTGTGTTAAAATTTTTAAAAAAGATTTTACAGTTGTTAGAGAAGGAAAACTCTGTGTAGAGAGAGAAAATGGTAATCGTTTCGTTTTCTACCAGGCGTCTCCTGTATAACCGTCGTAAACCACCTATTATAGCTGTATACACGCCGCGGTTATATCCATAGAATGGTGACTATTATAGATTTTGAGAGAAATAAGGGAGAAATGGATGTACACGATTCGAGTATAACTCCATCGAAGATATCGAAAGAGGAAGAGATAAAATCTATGATCTCTGTTTATTTTAGTCAAGTTGCAGTTTGCGGTACGTCCATACATCTAAATAGCTAATCTGACCATTTTTTTTGTTATTATTCAATCACACAGGGTCAATATGTCCGACTGGTACCAGACAGTGAGATAACCCGGGTCAAAATCAATACTTTCATAAACATTAACGAGACATAGAAGAAACTGAGCAACTGGTTATCTCCACGACAGTTGGAGTCCGTCAAAGAACAGCCATGCGTTCAACCTTTCTTGCATCTAGAGTCTCTAGGTTGGGCTGGCCAGATATTCCACAACATTGTGATGCGCCTTACAAACCACACATCAATGGGGGACGCACTGTGGTTCGAGATTGGAGAAGACATGGCCAGATTCTCCATAATGGAGTTCTGCCTAATTACCGGACTAAAATGTGCAGGGTCTACGCATCTACCCGTCGTCGAAAACAGACTTATGTCAAGACATTTTTCGACTATTAAGGGCGTATCGAGGGAAAATTTGGAGCTGCAACTGTCCAATGCTAAGTTTGACAACGACGAAGATGCCATAAAGCTTAGCCTTCTGTACATTATATTCTCGATCCCTTTGTCAAATGCTATTCCGGGGAAAATAGATCCCAAATTTATCGGGTTGGCAGACAACTTGGATGCCTTCAACGATTTTCCTTGGGGTGTGCTATCATGGGAGGCAACCCGTGCTGCAATCTGTGCTACAGTGGAGAATAGGATTTCTTCGAAGAGACGACAAAAAAAACCTGTTAACCCAGTTCATTACAGCATTCCTGGTTTCCCACATGCCATACTCGTATGGGCATATGAGACACTTCCAACGATGGCTAAAAAGTTCACAACCAACTACTTGCAAGCCGTTCCGCGTATGGCGTCCTGGACCACTGCGGAGATTGTGAAATTTGATGACGTTTAATGGGCGTTCATGGAGGTTGGCGAATCACAGGTAATTAACATTTCGCTACCATAAACAGGGGGGCAAAATCGTAATGACCGTGTTGGTCATAAACATTCAGACGAAGACAGGTCACAACCGTTATGACCGTCTGGTCAAAATCGTTATGACCAAACACGATCATACCATAATAAGATTCACAACTTCGTTATGGGTTATTATAATATAATAATAATAATACATTCTATATAAGGATCGGAATTTTACGTCATGTGTGCAGCCAAACTTTTTTCAATTGATGCCAACCGAGGAGGAGTTGAAGACCAATAATGTTGCGCGCCTTTTTTTGAATAGACCGACTGGCCTGCCTCAATTACCACCTCCGAAGTCGTCAGTCCCCCGGCGGAGCCCGGATATCAATACCGAGTGGGTGGAGTTCCAGAATGAGATCCGAGGACATGTTACTACTTTGAATAAAAAGTTAAAGGATATAAAAAAGGAACAAACCCGCTCGAACAAACTGTTGAAGAGGGTGCTGAAATTGTTGACGACGAAGAATGCTGCTGAACAGCACGGTCAGGCACAGCCTGTGCCGCAGGTCGGGAGCAGCGAAGTTCTTAATGTTAAGAGGAAGACGTCGGAAGCTTTGAAGACTCCTTCCCCTGAGTTCGACGTCATTGCGGATATAGGGCTGCAGGCAGCAATGGAGTTCCTTACTGCCGATAAGGAACTCGATTGGCATGCAGATGCCGAGGAGAAGAAACCAAAGGTAGAATTAAACATGACCAATATACCTGATCAGTGTGGGTCTCTTTCAATTTTGTATGACATGTTATGAAAATACAATGTACAGGAACAGGCGGCCGTGACGAGTGTTAAGGATGAGCGAGTCGTTGGAGCGAGGGAGGGGGCCATGCCTGCAGTGTCAAAATCTATGAAAGAGGGGGCAGAGAGGGAAGACCACATCCCATCACATGATATTGTCATGATTGACGAGCACTCCAACAAGGACATGTTGACGGACGTGGTTGTGACGCATAGCTGTGAATTTCAATTTTGCCAATAATGGAACAGTCCATTAGATTAACTCGTTTAACATATGTGCTTTGTAGATCCCTAAGAAGAAGAGGGCCAGACTATCAAGGCTTGACCAACGGCCATCGGGTCGTAAGAATGACGTTGGATCCCCTTCGAAGAAGCCGGCTGACACGAATTATGCACTTCCAGTAGGTCTCGCAGATGAACCTCCTGAACATAGGTTAGAAGAGTTCAGGGAGTGGTTCAAACAAGGATTGTTGAAGAAGACACCTCCAGGGTAATGTTGATTAAGTTCACATTGGCTGTGTTTAGGATTATACTTGGAATTGCACTGAAGTGTTAAAATATGTATGCTTGATGTTCAGTAAACAGCCTCCACGCTACAGTGCCAAGCATGAGACACTTGACAAACCCCATGACTTCGGATGCATGGAGGTAGAAAAAAAAAGCTGGTACTATGAATTAGCAACCTCCCCGGTTTGGCTATGGGACGAAGTAAGTACATGACATTTTTTTAAATTCGGCAGGATGCTATAAATAATTTATCACAACCATTATTATATTGTTTGCTGAACGAATAGTGTACAATACCCTTAACCCCCTGGTTATGTTAATGTAGCACGTTGATGTCGCCTTTTATTACTTGAGAAAGAAGATCAGGCAGTTCCCCGAATTGGAGCAATGGAGGGTGACAACGGTTGACACTTATTTTTGTTCAAAGGTTCGATCGTTGTGGCGTATATATCAGAGTGATCCGAAAAAGTTCGATTGGGGAACCTGTGAAACTGTACTAGGGATAATGCTTGGCGTTAATGTCCAGAGTGGGGCATCATGGTTTGACGTGAACACTGTGCTAATACCAGTGCATTTGGCTGACCTTAAACATTGGGTATTAGCGAAGCTCGATCTGACAAGCTGGACCATTGACGTGTACGACTCTCTACAGCATGAAGGACCACACAATGTCAAGGTCCGAGAAGGCATGGAATGTTTAGCAATATTCATTCCATTGCTGGCTGAACGCTTAGATTTGTTTGCCTTCAAACCAAGAGAACCTGCTGGAATTAACCCATTACCAATCACCATCATGAAAGACATCCCTCAACAATCCAATGGGTGAGTGCAAGAAAAACAACATTTCCAAACGACTAAACTGCATTCAAAAGTTGAAGTGAAAATTAATAATCTTTGTCATTTGTGCAACATGGGTGACTGTGGAGTGTTTACTATTAAATTTGCTGAATACTTAATAGAAGGGAGGGACGTCAGTTATTGGGTAATAGCTGGACGGATGAGGCTATTTCGGGAGTGGCTAGCCTGTTACTTGTGGATGCATGCCAACCGGAAAATTGAAGGAAATTACAAAAGTGATGACGACGTCGACAAGGACTTCGCCTGACACATATACTATTTTTTCATTTCAAACATTCCCATTAATTGTAGAAAATATAAATTTTTTGTTAAATTTATATGTCATATTGTAATAACATATACAATTTCAAGAGTAATGGTTAAATTAATCCTTACAAACCGCGTTTTATTATTAATAAGAGTAGGTATGTATTGCCCCTGTTTCACATTCATGAAAGCAGAACGAGGCTGAAATGGATTCCATAAAACTGTTTCACAGAAGGAAAAACTGGTCATAACGGTTATGACCGGGTGGTCATAATGGTTATGACAATCGCTAAAAAATATTAAAAAAAGTTCGACAAAATTTTTTTTTTAATTCTAAAAAAAAAAAAAACTGGTCATAACGGTTATGACCGGGTGGTCATAATGGTTATGACCATCGCTAAAAAATATTAAAAAAAGTTCGACAAAATTTTTTTTTAATTCTAAAAAAAAAAAAACTGGTCATAACGGTTATGACCGGGTGGTCATAATGGTTATGACCATCGCTAAAAAATATTAAAAAAAGTTTGACAGAAAAAATATATATATTAAATTTTAATTCTAAAAAAAAAAAAACTGGTCATAACGGTTATGACTGGGTGGTCATAATGGTTATGACCATCGCTAAAAAATATTAAAAAAAGTTCGACAAAAAAATATTAAATTTTAATTCTAAAAAAAAAACTGGTCATAATGGTTATGACCGGGTGGTCATAATGGTTATGAACATCGCTAAAAAATATTAAAAAAAGTTCGACAAAAAAAAATTCTAAAAAAAAAAACTGGTCATAATGGTTGTGACCGGGTGGTCATAATGGTTATGACCATCGCTAAAAAATATTAAATAAAGTTCGACAAAAAAAAATTTTAATTCTAAAAAAAAAAACTGGTCATAATGGTTGTGACCGGGTGATCATAATGGTTATGACCATCGCTAAAAAATATTTAAAAAAGTTCGACAAAAAAAAATATATATTAAATTTTAATTCTAAAAAAAAAACTAGTCATAATGGTTATGACCGGGTGGTCATAATGGTTATGACAATCGCTAAAAAATATTAAAAAAAGTTCGACAAAAAAAAATATTAAATTTTAATTCTAAAAAAAAAACTGGTCATAACGGTTATGACCGGGTGGTCATAATGGTTATGACTATCGCTAAAAAATATTAAAAAAAGTTCGACAAAAAAAATTTTAATTCTAAAAAAAAAACTGGTCATAACGGTTATGACCGGGTGGTCATAATGGTTATGACCATCGCTAAAAAATATTAAAAAAAGTTCGACAAAAATTTTTTTAATTCTAAAAAAAAAAAAACTGGTCATAATGGTTGTGACCGGGTGGTCATAATGGTTATGACAATCGCTAAAAAATATTAAATAAAGTTCGACAAAATTTTTTTTTTAATTCTAAAAAAAAAAAACTGGTCATAATGGTTGTGACCGGGTGGTCATAATGGGTATGACCATCGCTAAAAAATATTAAAAAAAGTTCGGCATAAAAAAAAAGTAGTCATAACGGTTATGACCATCCGGTCATAATGGTTATGACCAATATTTTTTTTTTTTTATAAATCCAGCGAAGGTTTTTTTATTTTTTTGTTTTGTTTTTTTTTTAAGATAACATTTTTGACCATTTTTAAGTAAAGGTCATAACCATTATGACCATCCGGTCATAATGGTTATGGCCAATTTTTTTTTTTTTTTTTTTTTTATAAATCCAGGAAAAGTTTTTTTTTTTTTTTAAGATAACATTTTTGGCCATTTTTAAACATAGGTCATAACGGTTATGACCGGGTGGTCATAATAGTTATGACCTTTACTCAAAAATGGCAAAAAATGTTAGATTTAAAAAAAAAAAAGAACTTTCGATGGAAGTTTCTCTCTCTAAATGAAAGTTTCTCTCTGTAGATGAAAATTTCTCTCTATTATATGAAGATTTGGGTTTCAAAATGGGTGGGGGGGCTAGGCGGAAAAGTGAAAAATGAAATAAGTTTCCTGTGGGTGGTGACTCTTTCTCTCTCTAGATTTCAGTTTTCTCTCTCTAAACCATTGTACATGGTGGTTTGAAAAACTTTTTTGGGCCATGCGAGGGAGAGAGATTCTTTGGTGGGTAGGAGATGAGGGTAAACATGTAATTTGATATACATTAAATGCTACTGGGTCCCACTTTAAGTGCTGAAATTGAATGGGAAAAAAAGTACTGCTGTTTTTACCATTATTTTTTTCAGAGGTGCTAAAAGTGAAATTAACCCTAACTTATATTAGTGATGATAGTGAAAGAAAGAGTAGGTGATATTATTGGTAAAAGTATATATATATATATATATATATATATATAAAGAATGAGTGAATAATAATAGTGGTTTGTTCAAATGCATTTGTCTAGGAATGAAATATATATGAGATATATCCAAATACATATTGTGTTGTATTGGGATATAATATTAAGTGAATGTGTCTTTCAAACACAATATCAGAAAACATTTTACGACTTAGTGTTTCCTCATTAAAAAAATAAAATCTTAATTTTATGTTTGAAGATCACTCGCGAATGTTACACGCACACGTATAAATGCGGATGCGTTATGTTGTTTCAACTTTCGACCAATAAATACAAAAACTGGTCTAAGATTAGTTTCCCCATATGATTAAGTTAAAGGATAATATTAATCTATGGTTTTTCTAAAATACATGTCTAATGATTGAGCTTCCAAATAACACGTTTATCAATAGGTTGTAACTGATCGCATGAGAGGATGGATACAGCCTAACTACGAATAATAAAGTGTTGCGCAAGAATCAATAGAAAATTATCATTATGTAGCCTTGTCACAATATATAATTATATACCACTTTATTGCTTCTCCCTATTATGGTTGACCTTAAATTAGGATAGAATAAAAAATCGAATAAAAATTACAGTATTCATATCGGACCAAAGTTGTAATTAGAATTATTTGTAATAAGATAGTGAAAATTATGGTGCAATTAAATATCCAATAATTTCATAGTCAATAGGCGATATTAGTCATAAACAGAATAATTAGCTTCTATATAATATCCTCAGACCTTGAAAATTAACATACAATTTAAAAGCTACCAAGGATCTATTCAGTACACTTTTTCATGGCCTTTCAGAGAGCATCATCTTCTGTTAGATCTCATCCCAAGAAATGGAAATATGAGGTGTTTTTGAGTTTTAGAGGCGAAGACACTCGTAATAGCTTTACTAGCCATCTTCATCACGCATTATGCCAGAAAGGAATTCACACCTTCATGGATGAAGAAAAGCTTCCAAGAGGAGAACTCATTTCTCCTTCATTACTGCACGCAATCGAAGAGTCAAAGATCTCCATCATCGTACTCTCGCGAAACTACGCGACCTCCAAAAGTTGTCTAGACGAACTAGTGAAAATCCTTGAGTGTAAAGCATCAAAGGGTCAGATGGTTATTCCGATCTTCTACGCTGTTGATCCATCTGAAATAAGAAATGAGAAAGGAAGCTTTGGAGAGGCAATTGCCAGACATGAAAAGGAGTTCAGAGATTACGATGTGAAGAGGGTGCAGAAGTGGAGAGCAGCTCTACATGAAGCGTCTAATTTGTCTGGATGGTGTTCAGAAAACTGGTACATATCTTATATATATGTATATTTATAGACACGAATAGCACACAAATACAGAGTCTCTATCTGTCTTATTTTCCTTTTCATTCTCATCTGATAACTGATATTACTGAAAAACTAAAAAAAAAAAAAAAAAAATGTTTCACGTGATGTAGGAGTCTAAGCTGTAGTAGCACTCATGTACTGTAGCTTGCCCCTACAAGGTATATAATAATATTTGTTATTATTATATTTTTAATGGAAAGAGGAATGAACTGATATGAGAGATCCAACCTAGTCTAATTTAAAAAAAAAAAAAAAAAAAAAAGTAAATTCGAAGATAAAGTAATAAGAATCCAGCCACAAGAGCTTCAAAAAAAAAAAAAAAAAAAACCTATAGATGGGGGAAACAATAATGACCAGGATGAAAAAAGCCGGTTAATGATAGTAATTTTGCACAATTATATATTTAAAGATTCGGAATTATGACTGATCAAAGTCTAATTAGATGATGATGTGTTAAGATATAAGTCCTTACGTTCGTCTTACCATCATTTTTTTATTTGTTTATTTTTTGGCAGGCATGAGTCCAAACTTGTCGACAAAATTGTTCAATACATTTCGAGTAAATTGAAGCGCAGAACCCTAAATGTTGCCAAACACCCAGTTGGCTTAGATCCCCAAGTCCATGATGTGCTTTTACTCTTAAGCACTGAGTTGGATGATATTGGCATTGTAGGGATTTGTGGAATCGGTGGAATAGGAAAAACAACTCTTGCTAAAGCCGTTTTTAACTCCGTGATCGATCAATTTGAAGGAAGTAGCTTCGTCGCAAACGTTAGAGAAATTGCAAAGAGAAGAAATGGCCTAGTTCAGCTGCAGGAAAGGCTCCTTTCGGATGTCCTTGCAAGCTCCCAAAAAATTCGAGTGAACAATGTCCATGAAGGTGTTAATCTATTGAGGGATAGACTTTGTCACAAAAAGGTTTTGTTAGTACTTGATGATGTGGATCAATTGGACCAGTTAGAAAGTTTAGCTGGAGATTGTTCTTGGTTCGGTTCTGGAAGTCGAATCATAACAACAACTAGAGATGAGCATTTGTTGGTAGCCCATGGAGTGGAAAAAGTGTATAAGGTCAAGGAATTAAACAGTGATGACTCCCTTCAACTTTTCAGTTCGAATGCCTTTCGAAAGCTCGTCCCACCAAAAGAATACGAAGATCTTTCCTTTCGTGTCTTAAATTATGCAAAAGGCCTTCCACTAGCCTTGATTGTGTTGGGTTCTTTTCTGTGTGGTAGAAGCATACCAGAGTGGAAAAGCACATTAAGTAAGCTTAAGACAATCCCAAACAAACAAATTTACGAGACTCTTAGAATAAGTTTTGATGGATTGGAGGATCATGAGAAGGCAATTTTTCTTGATATTGCTTGTTTTTTCAAAGGAGAAGACAAAGAGTATGTCATAAAGATACTCAATAACTGTGAGTTCTTTGCGGATAGTGGAGTTAGTGTTCTTATTGATAAATCTCTTGTGACTGTGGAATCTGGTGAGCTTGGGATGCATGACTTGATACAAGAAATGGGTTGGCACATTGTTCGACAAGAGTCTGTCAATGAGCCCGGCAAGCGCAGTAGACTTTGGTTTCATGAAGACGTTCAACGGGTACTTACCGAAAATATGGTATGATATCATGTTGTAAAATTTTACTTAATTATTTAATTATTTTGCTCTGTATTTTTAGATGACGTGTGATAGAAAGGAAACGTTTATTTTTCCTAAAGAACTTCATATCAAGATTCAAGAAAAATAAAGATAGAATATTGAGTAAAAAATGTATTTTTATTAGTTGTATATATGTTTGTTGTTACAAGGGAACGGAATCGATTGAAGCCATCAAGTTAGACTTTCCTGAACCGGAAAGAGTACTTTTGGTGAATCCGGACGCCTTCGCAAAGATGAAGAAACTACGGCTACTTATAGTTCGTAATGCAGATATTTCGGGAAGCCGTCCAGATTTTCTTTCTAATGAGCTAAGGTTGCTTGATTGGCCTGGATATCCATTTTCATCATTACCATCTAACTTTGGTCCAAGTAAACTTGTTGCAGTGGACTTGTCGTATAGCCGTGTCAAGAAATTGATATTGTGTTTCAAGGTACAAATTTTTTGCACTCCTTCTCTTTTACTTTTTAATGTCTATGAATTAGCATTCAGAAGCTAATTTCTTCTCCCACGCCTTTTTGTTACTGTAATTTGCAGATGTACAAAAACTTGACATCTGTAAATCTCAGTTTCTGCAAACTCTTAGAAGAAATCCCTGACTTTTCAACTATTCCCAATCTTGAGAGTTTGATTCTTGACCACTGCACAAGCTTAAAAGAGGTTCATCCATCTGTAGGATCTCTTGAAAAACTTGTCACTCTGAGCTTGATACAGTGCTTTAATCTCAGAAGACTTCCGTCTGACATAAGAATGAGATCGCTTCGTCATCTCTTCCTTGTTGGTTGCTCAAAACTAAAAAACTTTCCAAACATTGTGGAGAAGATGGAATTTTTGAAGGAGCTTTATTTAGAAGGGACTGCATTGAAAGATCTTCCTTTGTCAATCGAAAATCTTGTTGGTTTAGAATGTTTGTACTTAGACTTATGCACAAACCTTGAAGTTTTACCAAGTAGCATTCACAAACTACAAAATCTACTTTATCTTGGCCTTAACGGGTGCTCAAAACTTCGAAAAGTTCCAGTTCTTTCCCCGAATCTTCTTTATCTTTCTGCATCTGATTGCCGATCATTGGAGAGCATTCCAAAGTTTAATGCACGTGAGGCGACAAGGTTTTCATACCACTTGGATTTGACTAATTGCAAAAAATTGGTTAATTATCAAGCTGACGACATTGCAAATATGTTAATCACGAGTGAGGTATCTCTCTCTCTCTCTCTCTCTCTCTTTTGATTTACGAATGTATCCTGCTATAGATAAATGTATAACATTGAATTGAATGTAACAGGGACATGTTAATGCCACAGTGAGCACCTTTTCTGGAAGTAATATCCCCGAATGGTTTAGCCATCACAGCCCAAAGGGCGCAATTTCTTTCGAGGTCCCTTCAAACTTGTATGCAAAGCCATTATCGTTGTCTTTCTATGTTCTTTTCGGACCCAAGGATGTTGAAGTGGAGACAGGTAGGTTTATTTGTGGAATCGAAATTATCATCAATAACAAAACGATGATTGCAGAGAAGAGATTGTTCCAATCAGTGGAATCAGATCATGTGTGGCTAAGGAGCACTCCCCCATGTCCTTGGAGGTGGCAGTTGAATAGGATGCTTTGGACTCGCTTCGATGTGTCGTTTACAGTCCATGGAGTGCCAATGGGATCACAAACACGGGCGGTCTTGAAGAAGTGTGGGCTTCGCCTGGCATACCAGCAAGATGGGCGTTTGATTGTTCCTGTGACAAAAGTTAGATGAATGATATTTGATGGTCAACTTTTCTGTGTGTAGAATGAAAAATGATAAAGTGTATAACGTGTGTATCCAGTGTGCACTAGGGACTTTAATTACGAGATTCATCCATATGAGTTGTGGTACCAGACAATTGACATGTTGCTAGTTGCATTGTCCTTTCTCTTGTATTTTGTAGTCACTCAGTTCATCTCTTTCACAGCTAGCTTGTGAAAAAGAGAGTAATTAAGGAGGGGAAAAAAAATAAAGTACTGTGTGTGGCCTGATAATGAACCGAAAATGAGAACTAAATTTGAGATGGTGTTTTCTAGCTCTGTATGAGCGGATAGTTTTAATGGTAGTTTTCTAAACATATTTATTTCGATCTCGGACTACAAATAGCACTCTGAATTTTGGATCTTCTTTATTCTGAAATAAGCATTGTTGTAATTTTTTCTTTGACGGCTAATTTAGTGCTAGTTTGGCAATCAACTGAAGTTGGAGTTTCTGAAATGTTTTTTTTTTTTGTTTTTTTTGTTTTTGTCTTTCTCTTTAAAAGAACACGATTTCAAATCCACATTTCTAAATCTATCTCCTTCATTTTCAAAAAATTCAAATTTTAGAAGCCTATAACTTATTTATTTCAAACAGAATATAAATAATTCTTATGTTAAAATTCTCACGGTTCATTTTCAATCAAATAAATATTCTAAAAATTCACTCAATTCCAATATTAAAAAAAAAAAAAAGAAAAAGAAAAAGATACCGTCCAAAAACTACGGCTGCAGTTGAAGTGTCCCCTAATTGTTGTTAAAGACTGGAATTATTGCCGCAATTCATGACATGCGTGCATGTGAGTTCACTATTATATATAAAGTAGATGCACATTATAATTAATGTATTTTCTCTTTATATATAATTTCTGTTTTGACTTATCTATGCAGCACCATAACTACCGACTCTCTTCTTCTTTAGTACTCCCTCTTCCTTTTTCTCCTTTACCATATAACGCCTTCACTATAAGCAAGTTATTCTTCCAAGTTACTCATAGAAAAATAAGGAATTAAGTTGGTTGATTTATAATTAATTTAAATGACAGTAGATGAAATTGGGTTTATAAATCTATGTTTTGAAATTAGAAGAGTATTTTTCTTTACCTAGATTCATATGTATAGAGATGAGATTTTCATTGAATTCTAGTTGTGTTTATTTAAAAAAATTATCTCTATGTTATTTATGATTTCAAGTATGTTTTATATAGTTTATGATTTCAAGTAAGTTTTCGAGACGGACTAACTTAGGCCATGTTACAGTTAAATACTTATTATTGCCGCAAATCATGACATGTATGTGTCTGTATGATTTATGTGTTTGCACATAATATTGTTCTTCTGTAGATTCTCTCATCATTAGTCAATTAACGTTGATGATCTGACCAGAATAACAATTACATCCTTCAGCGAATGATTTATAAGACTTGGTGATTATGCTTATCGAGATTGCCTTTGAGCAATATTCTTGACACTTTTTGAGTTTGAAGGAGCAATACATATATTCGGTTACTCAATCACTAAGTATGACGGCCTAATAGTAATGAATTATCATAATGGAGGCCAATAGTCAAAGGTTTAAGTGCTGGATAGTCTTTTTGATATCTTAAAAATAAACATTTATTTCTTGCTAGTCAAGTACTCGATCGAGAGTTCCTGGAACCATGCCCCCCTATTCTTGCTATCAACACATTTTGTGGGGCTGAGGTAATGTGCTCCTTGACCAAGGACAGGGTCTACCCGTAAAGTCTTTAACGAAATTTCTATCAGCGTCTGGAGAGTCCATTTAACAACGCCTAGAGACCTTTATGAACTTTTTCATATATATATTTTCATGTTCTTTAAAAGTCAAAGGGTGATTAAAGTACTTTAGGATTTAAGTCGGAGTCCTATTTTGGGAGACGACATCTACAATCTACACCTTTAATTTGTATATTATAGTTTGGTATACTTCTAAACCTAGTCTGTTTTAATTAGAGATCATATATTCATTTAATCAAAACAAATATTATAATAAAAATGTTGGATAAATAGGTGGTTTTATATTTATTTAAAAACATAATGGAACTTTTTTTTTTTATTATTTATAATCTAATCTGAAATGAAGATAATAAACAAGTAAATAGTAAGGAAACTTTAGTTACACAATCTCTAAGCAGTTTTTCTTGTACAAGAAATAAATCTTTAGCTTTTTCAAGACACTAATTCATAACATATAGCGATAATTCTATCATACACTATAGAGTTTAAATATATCATCTCAAGTTAAAAAAAAAAAAAAAAAAAAAAATTCTCCGCCTACAAGGTCGGTTTTCAAATTGATACAATAATGAGTCTATTGTGGATGTCAATTTTTACCCTCCAAAAAGCTTCCAAATTTTACTTCTAGAAGCTATAGATTTAAAAAAACACAAAACAAACAAAACAAAAAACAAAAAACAAATGCACATCCATAAAAAAATATAGAGTAGAAAATTACAACTAGATCTACATCTAATAAACGGATAAAACTCACAATAATTATAGATAAATAAAATAATAAAAACAACCGGATCAGGAAGATAGATCCCGATCTACTAAGAATGATCCATTTTAGATGAAGAGAATAAACAAGTATAAATTATTGTAATTATAATTACTTTTCCTTTTCTATCCTCGTTTACACTCCGTTAGGATTTTAGGAATTCTGAACAATTTTTCTTTCGATTGAAATTAAAAGAAAGTTTGGATCAAGAAAGGCATGATTATGTGCCCCAACAAAATTATATCATTAAAGTGATGGGTCCTCAGAATTATGTAATAGATAATGAGTGTAAGCCGCGGAAACCAAAGTCGATTGCCATTTGCTTTCTTTTGAGTAATAAAAGGGATTATTATTTGGGAATTATCTTCTTCAGCTCTCTTCATATCAATATCAATATCGTCATCATCCTTATTCCATATTCATCATTACAAAATTATCATAATTAATCACCCATCATTACTACCGACTATACACAGAAAGCCAAGTCCTAAAGTGTTTATTTTATTTATTTATTTATTTATTTTTTGGCACCGAAAAGTGTTAAATCTTTTCCAGAAAAGTTGGTTTTGCCTGCAGTTCAAGTTATTATGTGTGTGTGGCAACCTGCAAGTAGTTTGGGAGTTAAGTCTAGCTAGTGGAATTTGGAATCCAATTTAATAATTGGATTGGTTCTTTTAAAATTGCATCTACTTTAATTATCTTTATGCATAAATAAATGCAACTCATGAATCCAATCTAATGGAATTTGGACGGAGTTGAATTAGACATTTTTTTTTTTTTTTTTTTTTTGTGTAATTCTTAAGTAATTACTTCTTCGTTAAGCTTTGCATTTACATATTGTATTTACATTGTAAATCTTTGTAATTTCTATTGATAATACGTAATTCTCAAGTAATTATTTCTTCATTAATCTTTTTATTACATAGTAGATCATTGTGAATAATTTGATGAAAATATTAAATCTAAAAAACAAGTTAAATATTTACTAGTAACTATTGGATTTACATAGAGAATTAACATATTTACCATGTAAATTGAAAATTCTATAACAAAGTAAATATTGTTTTGAAGGGTAAACATGTGGATTTACCTTATCGATTACGCTTAGTTAATATTGATTCTATCAGATTGTAAAATGAATTTACAATTGTTTGTATGGAAATATTTAGAATATAACTCCCATATTTAACCTATAAATACAAAGATTTACAAAGAAATAATTATTTAATTTACCTTGTAAATAATAAATTTGTTAAGTAAATATTTTTATAACTTCCATGTTTAACCTGTAAATAGAAAGATTTACAAAAAAAAAAATACTTAATTTACCTTATAACTACTAAATTTGTTAAGTAAATATTTCTATTAACTTGTAATTATGCGTATATATGATGTAAATATGTTATTTGTTGTATCTTTAGTAACTCTAAATATTTAGATTTAAATATATTGATTAGAATTTTTGTATATTAGTACATCTAAAGATTTACATGTAAATATATTGATTTTCATAATTAAATAATTTTTTAATCAGTATTTTATTATTCAATATGTTTTTATTTATTTATTAAGTTTCTTAAATTGTAAAATAAACCAAATTCAATAAAACCTAACTCCAATTCCAAATTGTTGCCACCGCCGCCGACATCGCCAGTCGCTGGAAATCACGCGAAGCTTTGCGAGCCGTCGCCATCTTCTGCTCGACTCGTCTTCCGAGATTACTGTCATATGCCTAGGTCTGGGCTACTCTCCCCAAACCACCCAGCCGTCAGAAAAGAAACTGTCGCCGAAGAAGACGGAGTTGGAGAAACAGCCGCGGGGAGCCACGAGGATGGTCAGAGATCCTTTGTCACTGCCAACGATGACGAAAGGCCTGGGTTCTCTCGTTATCAACACGAAATTGCGATCCTTTGTCACTGCCAATAATTTGCTCATCCGTGTACTATAAATATAAATTCGTACCAGAACTTGTACATATACGGGGACTCTTGCATCCGGCAGTGGCGCAGTCCGGCAGAGAGATTCGGAGCCGTTGGATGCAAGATTGAAGGGCAAGATGAATGGGAGAGAAAGAGCAGGGATACAACCCAAGAGAGAGAGAGTGTGTGTGGCCGGAGAGAGTCGTCGGAGAGGCCCCATGCGCTGCTGCTCGGTCGGAGATTGTCCCGTCCTCACCTTTTACCGCTCCGGCACTGCCGAAGAGCCGTTGTCTGCCCTCTGCTGCTCTTCGCCACGATTTCGGGCAAAATCATCGAGAGCCTCCGAAATGGCTTTTTGGCCAAGCCCACCGAGATGTAGGGAGAGAATGCAATTATAAAGCTCGTGGAAGACATGGCCACAGATGGAGATGCCTTGGGATCTTCGATGACGGGTTTCAGATCCTCTCGGCGGCGGCGTTGGGTGTCATCTCGGCGGCGGCATTGGGTGCCTTCTTCCGGGTAACCACATTCCTTTGATTCCCCCTCCTATCTCTCTCCGCTAGACGTCCGGCTGCTGGATGCGAGACCTTTTCCATATATATATATATATATATATATATATATCTAATTTAATTACATGAATTTCTTTTCATGGATTTTATTCAATTTAATTACGAAGACTACTTTTATCCTTTGTTGTTTTTCTTGTAACATGAGGTCCTTAATTTTAACAAAACATGTTGTGACATATAATTAAATATATAAAATGAATAATAATTAAAGAAAAACTTACTACAGCAGCTAGGATGAATAAAATTAAAAGATTTTTTAATGTTAATACGTAGAAAACAGCAATATAGATTTAGTTAAGTTCATCTTGTGCTGCATAATGTTCTTCTTAAATTAGTACACCCATTATTACGTTGATCAAGGGACTTTAAAGGGAGTATCCTAGAAAACCCCAATGATATAAAGAAATACATTCTGAAACTCCAATATTCTTTTTTTTTTTTTTAATATTGAACAGTGAAACTCGACTTCTTGGTGCATCAATTCTCTCTGAATTAAATTCAAGGTATTAAGATGTGCATCAATTAATTTAAATTCTGTCTGTATATGTTAATAGGCTATTGGTGGAAATTGACATACATTTCACTTGATGACCCTTTAAACTTTAGTTTCAAGGTTCGAATATTAGCATATCAAATTAAAAAGTGAAAAATCCAAGAACATGCTTAAATAGTTTAATATTTAATTAACAATAAATAAAAGCAATTATCGATGTAAAAAGTTAAGTATATTGGATAATAAATAAGTCGTACGACTCGTTTGATCATGAACTAGTTGAATAAATTCCAACAGGGTGCCGTCTTCACCAAAAATAAATAAATAAATAAATAAATAAAAGAAATCCAGTATTTCCGTCCATAAAATGACTAGAAGAATATTAATAATTACAAAAACGTTTTCCAACTTCAAAAGAAACGTTAAGGTTTCCTTCCAAACAAGCAACCATATATACGTCCTTAAATATATATGCACACACATATCAATTACTACTTTTGCCCCATAAACTTGTAAGTGTCTTGCCCTTAAATTTCTAAATTTGATAGGAATGACAATTCCGCAGGAGAAACTATCCCGAAAAAGATGGGAACAGGGACAATATTCGGGATGGGGATGAGAATAGGGATAAAATCTTATCTTCAAAAGTTGATGGATTGGCGATAAGATAATCACTTTCCACCCCGCCTCAGCCCCGATATTTATATGTTTATATATATCCAATATAATAAATAATTATCTTTAAACATTATTATTTTTCATTGGAAAAAAAAAAAAAAGCACTCCATAGAAGAGGCTATTAATATGCAATTTTAATTATATGTCTTAATCAAGCATATTTATTTATTTATTTAACTAAAAGGAGGATTAATTATTTTTTTTCTACCCAAATGTATAGTTATAATAAATGAAGAAAAACCCCAATGGGGAGTCCGCAACCCCAGCCCCACTTATATTTAGGTGGGGATAGAGATGGGGATGAGGATAGTTTTGGGGTGCAAGGATGGCGACAAGAAAGCATTCACCTGCCCCGCCTATCCTTTTGCCATCTCTAAAGTTTAACAATTTTCCCCATCAATTTTCTAATAGTTCGTTTGAATAAGCTATTAGAGTATTTCATTATTGCATTGGAATGCAAAGTTTGTTTGGTTATAAAATTATTGAAATGCAAGTATTTGGATGTTTCACTATTTCATAACTATTTTACTTAAATACAAATCCTAAATTTTTCACTTTTTAATATCACTTATTTTTCTACATTTACTCTATTCAAATGTTATCTTTAATAAAAGAATTATTCAAACACATAATTCATTTGAATGTATAATTTAAATTCCGTATTTGAATATACAAACAATATTCAAGTTTAATGAACATTCAAATATAGTAGTTCATTATACTAAATTATTACAACGTATCCATTTGCTTGAACTTGACATGAAATTTTTCACGTAATAAACCTCATGTGAAGACAAAAAATTCCATTTCCAATAAAATCATTTTCAAATATAATACAAATACTAATACAAATATTCAAAATTCATATTTTCAACATAATGTAAAGTTAATAAATTGATGTATATTACAACAATTTATAAAATTCAAATATTAAATTCTTAAAATTAGAATTTTGAGAGTAAGTTGTGAAAGAGTTACAAATTTGAATGACAATAATGTTAAATACCCAATATTTACATTACAATGGAAAAACAAATGGCCGGAATGGAGTTTGAAAGGGTTTTTTATTTTAAATAATAATAATAATAATAATAATAATAATATTATTATTATTATTATTATTATTAGTGTTCATACTTCATAAAAATATAATAAACAACAAAAAGGTAATTTATTCATTTTGTGCCTGAATTATCATAAATATTCTTGTCATTTTAGTTCTTAAACTTTTAATTTTAATTAGTCCCTCAACTTTTTATGTTTTTGATAGCGTAATTCCTAATACTAAAATTGACAGAACTAATTCTTAAGTTCAACAGAAATAATTGCATTACTATTGCATAACTAAAGAAACTAAGTGTCAAATGTTTTAAGTTTTCAAAAGTTTTCAATATGAATAAAAAGTCAATTTACATTGTAAAATTTTAGGTAATACGAAATTGACATATGTGGTATACAGTATACATAATTTATTGAATAAACGAACAAAATTACCATAAAGAAAAGTACAGATAACACTTGAAATTTGGGATTTGTTGGTGCCGAAAATCTCTGACACAATATCCGATATGGTTGTTCAGACAAAGATGGTCTTGCACAGTCATTCCGGCTAGTCACCTGCAAAATGAAGCACCTTGAAGTGATGGAGATACTGGTGGGATATCTGCCACAGGCACTCCGATGCTTAGGTCAGTTTTGGTAGTGATGAAACAGGGAAGAGGCAGAGTTTTGGCAAGGAAAAATGTCCATACCTGAAATGGAGGGCTGACCCTCTATTTATAGGTACTTCCCATGGGTTCGGGTATTCGGGTGACCTGATCGGGTCAGTCCCCTAGCGCTCCCAATGGGTAAATAGGCTCTAGGCGTGCAGGTGTTATATATCCAATAGGCCAACACCACGTGTCCATGGTCTAGTATTAGGGGATACTAGGGTGAGCTACCGTCGGCACCAGTGGGCGTAGCCCCAACCGGGGCAGGCAACGGAAGTCGGCGATGGGTTAGTGCAGTAGCTGGCTATGCATCAGATGTCAAGCAGCGGATTAAGTGGTGTGAGAGGGCACCACTGTCAGTCATGTGTGTGATACCACGTGCATGGGGCTGAAGGTCTGAGTTAGCAACGTCGCCTTCGAATACTACCTAACCCGGGTACATGGCAGTCATCGATAAGGTGGTAAAATCTGGTCAAGTAGCACAGTTTCCCGGGAAGAACCTCCTGGTCAGATCAATTCAGGTTAACAGTATCCGGATCTAGCGAAGGATGCAATTTCACCTCCACGTGGCCGGCCTACACCCGGAAATAGGATTTTGTAGTCAGAGTAAATTATACCATCAACATAAGCCCCCCAGCATCTCTAGGCTGATCTGACGAGGGATGCTTTATGTATTTGCAACATGGGAGTGATCGCGTTATTTACTTGGCCGGATGTTGTCGTGTGCTGTTCGACTTGTTCGCGCCAACGACAGTCCTCTCTGGTCACTTTGGTATGGTCGGGTTCTCTGAGATATCCACTTACATAGTTGATAAATGTCATCATCACCATGTGTCATGTCGTGATTGGTGGGAAGTCAGATCGACACTTCAAATTTTAAACAGTGGAATTGGTAGGAGTGATGGGAATTCGAATCGTTACCTTGATATCCGTGCCCAAATTTCCCGCTCAATCTACCCCTATAAATAGCTGGTGGGTGTTTTTATTTTCCTCATCGTTTGCGAAGAGTTGCCGAGAGTTGCTGATCGAGATTGCTTTGTTGTTAAGTCTGAGAAGAACCGAGAAGGTAAATTTCCTTTCCATCTTTCAATATGAGCGACCATATGTCCGATTCCGAGAATGACCATTTGTTCGGGGACGCTGACATCACGGGAAGTTCGAGCTCAATTATGAGTCCAAGTTCAGCAAAAACCGAGAAAATATCTGAGCAAGGGGCTCAGACACCTGTCCACTTGTCAAGCATTTTTGACATTCCCTCTCCGGATAGGTTCGCCACTCTGACCATCAAGGTTCGAGAAGGTGTTGCTCGGTTGGAAGAGATTTTGCAGGTTGGCCCGGCTACCCGACCAGATCAAGAGTTCATTGCTGAGCTAAACGAAGCTGCCCAGGCGCAGCCAGCTGTGCTGGTCGATCTCATAGCTAGTAGGGGCGAAGCGTCTGAGAGAACGGCTAGCTAGGCCAGTACATCTGATCGAGAAGGCTCCGAGAGCTTGGGGAGCACAGCTCTTGGTGGGGAGCCCATTCAGTCCTGTCGTCGCAATCACATCTGACCATTATGCGTCAACGGCCTTCTAGTCTACCGGATGGCAGACTGTGAGATGCAGAATCAGGCATAGTTGATAGTCCCGGGTCTGAATGATCTCCCTTCCTGACCACTTTCGAGCCACATCAACCTGTCTGCCGAGTTCTTTTGAGCAGGACTTGGCTTGTCGTTTCACCCCTACCTGAGGCAGGCGCTCACCAGACTGAATGTGGCCCCGATGTAGTTCAACGCTAATTCTTATCGCATCCTGATAAGTTGTTTTGTCCCCTAGACAAAGAACTTCATCACAGAGCTGCCGTTCAGGGCATTCCAGAACCTATACAAGATGAAGTCGGCTCCGGCGTCCTCTGGGTCCTACTACTTCCAAGGTTACCAGGGGACGTTCGTCATAGGGTGCCTAGACTCTGACAAACAGTTCAAACACTTATGGTTCTTCGTGAGTAGTCGATGGTTACACAGTCACCTACCATATGGCGAGGTCCTTTCCTCAGAAAGAGTTCCCATCACATTCAGGCGGGGTTATGTGTGGACTCGGGGACTGCATGTAGAGGCAAAGAGCTTAGAGAGGATTGACATATTCCGAGAAAAAACGGACCCTGAACAGAACCATAATAGGTTGTTGTCTCCCGTGGGCCTAACCAAGTACAATTGGTTCAGCTCGTCCTCGACGTCCGATTACCCCCATGACCGACTAAGGACAGTTCAACCCAGGGAGGTTACTATTGCTCGCATGCCCGACTCGGTCCACTATCGTGCCCGAACAGTTGTCACTGTTGAAGTCGCGACCATGTCCGATTGGTCCGAAGTTCTACGAGGAGTGCCGATAGCTTCATCTCATGGTCAACGGTCTAGCAGTTCCTTCCCTAGGGCTTGGGGTCCGAGGATTGTCGACGGGATTATGAATTTGATGCTTGGGCAACTCTTACCAATGTGGGGCCTTCGGATCGAAGGTCGCTATGTTATACTTATTTTCCTTCAGTAAGATCACGACCGAGTATTGACCAGCTTCTATCTTTGTCTGCAGGACCAATTTTGTCTGACCAACGGGGGAGCAAGCGCCCAAGCGACCAGGACAGGATTGCTCGGCTTCAACAAAAGTTCGCCAAAATTGATAATGGCCGTAAGAGTAGGGTGGGTACTTCGGCTCAGGCCCCGTCCAGCAGGCCCTATTCTGAGCCTCTAGAAACCCGGCCCAATCGCCTAAGAGAAGAGCAGCTGGCTGCCATTGCGCCCATCTCCTGGAGTAGGCGGGACGACCCTAGGCCTCGTGATCCTTCAGCCTCAACCTCTAGGGCTAAGCCGATTAAGCAGAAGTCTTCGGCCCAAAAGGCGTTCGTCACAAAATTTGACGATCACCTAACTTCTGAAGTGGCTGAATCATCTCGATGTTCTGACCCCGTCATGGCTAGCAGCGATCTTGTCAACAAGCTGGTCGAAGTAAGTTGTTCTGACCATGCCCCTTTTATTATTGTTATTATTATTTTTTAAGTTTTATGGTATTTTAGGCCGTCTATTTGGCCTTCTCGTGCAATGTGGCTGCTCGGGATTACTCCAACCACATGGAATAGAAGATAACTTCGTTAGAAATGGAGGCTTCAAAGGCAAGACATGCCAAGAGGGTGGCTGCTGATAGGGCGATGGAAGCTGAGAAAAGGGTGTCCAAGGCTGAGGATGCTCAGAAGAAGAGGCGCGGAAAAGGCCGATGATGATCTGACCACTGCCCAATCCGAGCACTCCTGGTTCCTTCAAGAGGCTCTCCCTACTGCTCTCGAACAGGCCCAATGACAGGCGGTCGAGGATTATCAGAACTCTACCGAGTTCGATGCTCGTCTCCTCGCAGAATACAAGGAGGGGATGCGGGGTATGAATGCCGGTTTTGCTGCGAACAACCCCACAATGACTGAGGTTGACTAGTCCTTTGTTCCCGAGGTCTCTAGGGAGACTGTTACCGATAAGGGTGATGCACAGCTAGAAGCCGAAGAAGGAGAAGTGATCGGGGGAGCTCGGGCAGCTGAGGACATGGTTATCCTTAACGAGCTGTAGACTCATGATGACCAGGCTGCCCTTCCTGACCAACAGCAGTGACGACTAGTTTTTTTTTTTTTTTTTAATGGACTCGGGGGTGCCCTAATTGTACCCCCTCCTAATTTTGTTAATGAAATTGTTCTTTTTGAAATTGTGCCCCAATCGTAGTGATTTTACCATGCATTTATTTTATGAATTACTCATAGTTTACTTGAGCAGATACT
This sequence comes from Ficus hispida, assembly GCA_025413025.1. Lineage (NCBI taxonomy): Eukaryota > Viridiplantae > Streptophyta > Magnoliopsida > Rosales > Moraceae > Ficus > Ficus hispida. Next base: position 17,525,425 of record CM046366.1, on the reverse strand, counting down.
CTAGTCGGTGTCCAACGTTGGGATCTCTCTCTGTGGTCCGGAGACCTCTGGAGTGCAGGGTCTGCCTGAGCAGAATTATGGTGGGTTCTGCTCGGACACCACCTCCGGTTGGTTTGGATTTCCTTAAAATTGACCCAACTTCAACTCTGGTAGGTGTCCAGCATTGGGACCTCTCTCCATAGTCTGGAGAACTCTAGAGTGTATTATCTGCTTGAGCAGACTTAATGGTGGGTCCTACTCGGACACCTCCTCCGGTTAGGTTAGGTTTTCCTTAAAATTGACATAACTCCAACTCTGGTCGGTGTTCGATGTTGGGAGCTCTCTCCATGGTCCGAGGACTCCGGAGTGTAGGGTCTACCTGAGTAGACTTTATGGTAGGTCCTGCTTAGACACCTCCTCCGATTAGGTTGGGTTTTACTTAAAATTGATTCAACTTCAACTCTAGTTGGGTTCGAGCAAGACAAGGGCCTCTACAGTAACTGTACACATGGATCTAAACAAAAATTCTCATTGATCCAATCTTTACGTTAATTGTCAAAAATAAAATCACTGATAGAAGCACTTAAGGTGGTTGACATTTCACGGGTGTCCGATACATATATCGTCCTGATCGGCAAGACGGTATGTTCCCCATCGAACTACTTCAGTGATCCTATACAAGTCATCCTATTTTTGACCGAACAAACCTAAGCCAAGCTCTTGGATCAAGACCTTTTTGAGTACCAAGTCACCAACTCGGAAGACTTACAGTCAGAATTTGTTGTCATAATACCTGACAACGACCTGGTTACGTGCATCTGCTCGGATTAGAGGTTGCTCTCGTTTCTCCTCAACCAGGTCTAGTGTTGGCATCATCTGCTCGATGTTGTCTTCTTTATCATAGTTCTCAATAGGAAAACTTGGTAAACCCACTTCAGCTGGAATGACAGCTTCTACACCAAAGGCCATAGTAAATGGGGTTTCCCAAGTCGCAGTGCGCCTAGTTTTCCTGTATGCCCAGAGCACCCTGGGCAGCTCATCAATCTTAACATCCTTGTGCTTCTTAAGATTCTTCTTCAAGTTTTCCTTGATGGTCTTGTTGGTGGCTTCTACCTGTCCGTTGCCCTCAGGGTGCCTGGGGAAGGAGAACACTTTCTTTATTCCGAATTGCTCGCAAAGTGCGACAAATTTCGGATTATCAAACTGTTTTCCATTATCTGTGACTACGGTTTTGTAATAACTAGAATTTTACGACATTACGATTTCTTATAAAGAAATTTAAGTTGCACCATGATGATATTTATGAAAGAGCCGGATTAAGGGTTTTTATTGAGTTTTGTGAGTTCTTATGATTTTATAAGACTAAAAAATGATTGTTTAGCCAAGCATGTGACCTTTTGGGTTAAAAGGGTAGAAAAACTCTATGATTTTATGTTGATCAAAGTTTGACCAAGAAAGTTAAAGTTGACCAGAAAAGTCAAAGGTTGACTAGAAAGGTCAAATTTATGACGATACTGAAATATAATAAGCAATATGGGAATTATACTGCAAAAACCGTTTTTACGGACAAGATAGTGTGAATAAGATTTAAAACCACCATAGAAAAATCAAGCATATTAAATAGGATATCAAGGGCCAAAAGGGCTTTAAGCAAAAAGAAAATTTTTGTACAGTCCATTTTTACACAGATAAATTTTGGACTGCAGTTCAGTATACAGTACTGTGTATTAGTGAACACAGTATTGAAAATATCTGTTTTGGCATAAAAGTAGATTGCCTATCAAGGAAAAAGGCAAACAAGCCTTAATGATGCTTACATCATCTAATCCCAACATTATGACATCATTAAGGAATTAAGCTAATTATGGAAAGTGTTATGGATGGTTCTAGACCATGAGGTGGCCGACCAGCTAAGGGACTTTTGTGCAAATTTTTGCTTCTTCAAGGACTTTTGAGCAAATTTGGAAAGGTCTTCTTCACCTATAAATAGGTGACCCATTTGAACTTTTTTGTTCACAAAAATTGAGAAACTTAGCCAAACTTTGCCCAATTTTCCTCTCAAAAATCTGAAACCATAGAGAAAGCAAGAAGAAAGAAAAAGGTTAGAAAACCCAAGGGAATAAGTTTAGGAGTGTTCGGATTTTGCATAGAACCAAGCCAAAGTTGGAAAAAAAATTTTGGTACCCAAGATAGGCTTAGGGGCCGGTTGTGGGAGAGGAAGAGAAAGAGAAGAAAAAGTAAAGAAAGGAAGTGATTGGAGGGTGGCTGGATTTGTGGAGGACCAATCAAGTGGCTAGAAAAAAATTTTTGGTACCCATTGGAGGGAGAGAGGCCGGTTGCAAGGAATCAGTGGGAGAGAACAAGCTTAAGCCAAAGTTGGTATTCAATCAAGGTAATCTCCCTTAGCCCTAAATTTTTTAAATTGAGCTTCAATTTGAAATTTAGGTGTATTTCAAGTTGAATTTGTAAGAGCATAAGCTCAATTTTATTTATTGCCCAAGTTTAGAAAATTTAGGTTTTATGCTTGATTAGGTTTAACGGTGGTTTGATTTATAAGCTTTGCATGGTTTAATACTTATGCTTGCTTGATATTATGGTTTGTATGCTAGATGCTTGATAATGTTGAATGTCCCCAAATAGGTTAAGCATGATCTAGATTGCCATGATAGGTTGCTAGGTTAAAGTTTGAAGCCTTTGTGCAACCTAGAATCATGCAAGCTTTTGTTGATCCAAAATCAATAATGGTTTGTATGGAGATGATTTAAATTGTGTTTAATGAAACCTTACGTTAGAAAAGTGCTGCATGTTTGATCTTAGGCTCTCACGGTGGCTGATTGAGTTAGATTACGCTATTAGGACGTGAAACCAACCTAAAACAAGAAAACTGCCAGTTCGAGTACAAACTGGCCAGTTTTTTGGAAAGCTGATTTTGAGGCCTTTAGAGGCCGAATTTGAAAAAACTTAAAACATAAAAGTTGTAGAAAATGGTTTTTCCTGTGGGGCAACACAAACAGATTTCAAAAATAAGGCTCCAACGGCCTTTGCTTTTATGAAAATCCAAACCTGGTCATGCCCAGACTTCATGCACAGTCAGGTGAGTTCAACAAGTAAATGAGTGGGATAGGGACCGATCTGGGTCTTAAGTAAAAAATGATATTTTTAGGATTTTTTAAGATCTAAAACTTTCATGAAGAAAATTTTTTCAGATTCGACTTAGATTTTTAAATAAAATTGGATTTCAAAAACTGTGTATGAGATAGAAAATTCCTGCACAGGATTTTCTAAAATAGTACAGGAAAAGGACATTCCTGCACATACACTAACAAATTGACAGTAAGAAACTGTTCCAATGGCAGTTTCTAACACTGGATAATTTTTACAAGACCCACTCATAAGATTACAAATTTTGATAAATTGAACAAGGATTTTTGAAGAAAATAAACATAAAACCCTAAGTTTTTTTCAAAGCAAAGAAAAAGAAGTTTTGAACTAAGTTTTAGTGAACAATAACCGGGAAGGATACCGAGTTATTGGATTGGGCCCAAAGCCCAAGGGTTATCCAATGTAACACAACAAAATATTAAGTATGTTGGTTGGGCCTAAAAACCAGGGTTACTCAGAGTAACCTAATGGGATGTGTTTTAAAAAGGCTTAGGCCCAAGGTCAGGAATAGTAACCTAACATTATTTATGTATGTAAGGCTTAGTAGTCAAGGTTACTCTAAGTAACCTATCTAGTTACGCTTTAAGTATGATAGGCTCTAAACCCTAGGGTTATCAGTGATACTAAGTAAGTATCAAGCGTTGTTGAGGGAGACATATAACTAAGATTAAATATGAATGTTGGTTAGGTTACCAACATTTTATAAGTATAGAATCCTTACCCTATGTTCTTTGGAATAGCAGGAGGTAGCCTACTGTGGTATCCTGAATTGGAACAGCACATCTGAGACATAGTGTACGAGGTAAGTACAACTCCGCCTACATCATAGGCTTTTGTTGTGATACTTACCAAAGTATGTTTGATGTATGATGTGTGATATGATGTATGTTAGGAAAATGTGATATTAAGGTATGATGTATGATATGCCAAGTTTATGATTCGATACATGTTATGATATGTGATATGCAAAGGCTAAAATACGATTATGACTTATGTATGTGTGACATCACGAGGTATGTTCACTAATTCTTAAATAAGAACAAGCTCAAGTATGAGATCATGAAAAGCAAGTATGATGGCAAGCGAGCTTGCCTGTGTCGTATCGACCCGCTCGTAGGTCAGGTTCGGTCTATGGTTTGAGTTGGACTGGGCTAGCCGTCCCAACTACTCCATAGCTGCACGCCACGATACGTACACTCATGTTAAGTGTCCATAAGCAAGTTAAGTTAAGATAAGCTATGAAAGTATGAAAGAATAAGTAAGCATAATGAAACATAAATGGTTCATGCATAATTATGCCAGAATAAGCTATGTAATGTTGAATTAAGTTATGTTATGTATTGTTTGTTGTCGCGGATATTTATATTGTATTTGCAGAGCAAAAGCTCACGTCTTACATCTATGCTGTAGATAAGCAACCTACGGACACCTTTTGATGCAAGATGGCGAGCGTGGCAGGGCGAGCTGTGAAATGTGGGATCTATGGCCGCTACGCGTTTTGTTCTTTTATGCATATTAATTGATGTTTGAACATCGTTATTTAATCATTGTATTTACGCTCATACGCTTCGTATAAAAAAAATTCCGTTGTTTCCGCTAAGTAAGTAAGTACGTTATGTGAGACACGTTAAGCATGTATGTATGTATGGTAACGGCCTGTGCTAGGCGGATCGTTACAGGTTTGAGGGAGCCTGAACCTGTAGAATTGTTCTTCCATAAAAAACTTGTACATTTTGCCTCCATTTGCTGGGCTAATGGCTCTACTTTGACTACTTTGTAAGGTAATCAATTGTTACAAGACAATATCGAAATTGTGACCTGGCCACTGATAGTGGTTCAATCAGATCGAGGGCCCACTTGACGAATGATCATGCACATACCACCGAGATAAGCTTATCGGGGTAAGATTTGATTACCTTAGCAAACTGTTGGCACTTGACACATTTCTCGGTAAATTCCATAACATCCTTATCCATGGTCGGCTAGTAGTACCCTTGACGAAGGCACTTGAAGGATAGGGCTTTCCCCCCTGAATGGTTTCAGCATACTCCGCTGTGTATTTCCTTCATCAGATACTCGCCCTTAACTGGCCCAACACACTGCTGATACGGGATAGAGTGTAATCGACGGTACAACTTCCCATTGATAAGGGTCTACCTTGTCGAGATTTTCTTGATCTCAGAGCCTCTTCATGGTTCTCGGGTAGCCAGGACTTAGTAAGATAATCGATTATCAGGTCCATCAAAGTTGTGGCGTTCTCGAAGTAAAGGACCATCTCTTCCCTCTCGATACTCGACTAGTCGAGCCGCTTTATTGGGAACGAGATGAGATCATCCATGTCATTACCCGAAGCTAACCGTGCAATAGCATCTCCTTCGTTATTCTCAGACCGGGGGATATGTGTTACTAAATGACTCCTGAATTGGTTAAACAAGGTGATGACCATGGAAGTGATTAGCATGGGCTGCATGGGAGTGATCCAATGTCTGTCTTCCATGTGTCACAATTAGACTATATCTCCAATCATTCAACTTTTTCATCAAGCACAAGTCCGGTAAAGCTAATCAAGTGGCCGATGCATTGAGTAGGCGCCACAAGGTCTTAACCTTTCTCAAATACTTGGTCATTCGCTCTTCTTTTGCTTGGAATTCCCCCAGTTACTTTATTGACAATTGACATCGAATCGCTAAAAACCTCGATGTCCTTCACCCCAAGTTCTCGGCCTAAACCCAGACCGACTATCATTGCTTCATATTTTGCTTCATTGTTAGATGTTTTGAAGTTGAAGCGAAGCACTTGGTTGGTCTTATATTGATCCGGGCTCATAAGAACTAATCCTATCCCAGAACTAATCATGGTTGGGCGTACTTCGATCCTCCTTTGTGGGCACGCCTACGGCCTTCTCAGGGTTCCCCGGAGCCCGTCCAAGAGCATCTGTAAATTTGGCCACAAAATTGGCTAGAGCTTGTGCCTTGACCGCTGTCTAAGGAATGTATTCGATGTCGAATTCTCGTAGCTCTATCGCCCACTTCACTATTTGTCCCGACAATTTGGAGTTCTGTAGAACTTGACGGAGTGGATAACTGGTCAGGACACGGATTGAGTGACCTTGGAAATAAGATCTTATCTTGTGGGTTGACGAGACCAGCACCAGTGCCAATTTTTTGAGGGGGGGTATAACTTTCTTCAGCCCCTTGAAATGCCTTACTGTGTCTGTACCTTATCTTCTTCTCGGATCAAAACAGAGCTGACCGCCTTCTCCGAAACAACTAGATACATGTACAGTACTTCCCCAGGAGGTGGCTTTGATAGCAAAGGTGGCCTCCCAAGATATGTTTTCAAGCTCTCGAAGGCCTCTTCGTATTTTTCGTCCCAACTGATCTGGCCTTTGCCTTTCAACGCTTGGAAGAATGGGAGACACTTGTTTGTGGACTTAGATACGAACCGGGATAGGGCCGGCACCATTCTAGTCAGTCTCTGGACTTCTTTGATGGTTCTCGAAGGTTATAGATCCACTACGGCTTGTGCCTTGACCGAGTTAACCTCAATATCCCGGTGATTCACCATGAACCCAAAGAACTTACCCGACTCCATGCCGAAGGCACACTTGGTAGGGTTCAACTTCATCTTGTACTACCACAGGGTATTGAAACAATCTCGGAGATCCTTGATGTGGTTGTCTGCATGTCGGCTCTTCACCAACATATCATCCACGTATACCTCCATTGACTTCCCTATAAGTGGGGCAAACATCTTGTTCATGAACCACTGGTAGGTCGCTCCGATGTTCTTAAGACCGAATGGTATGACCTGGTAATAATAAAATCCTTGGTCCACCCTGAATGCGGTCTTGGTCTGGTCGGACTTGCTTATCGAGATCTGGTTGTATCCTGAGTAAGCATCTATAAAGCTAAGCATTTCGTGCTCAGCGGTCGCGTCCACTAACTGACCTATCTGGGAAAGGGGAAAGCAGTCCTTAGGACAAGCCTTGTTCAGGTCTGTGTAGTCAATACAAACCTGCCACTTTCCGTTGGATTTCTTGACCAGGACCACATTAGCCAACTATTCTGGGTACGTTACTTCCCAAATAAAACCTACAGTGAGCACAGTTTCTTCACCTCCGCGTTGATAGCTTCGTATCTCTCTGGATTGAAGGCCCTCCTCTTCTGGACCACCGGTATGTGCTTCGGATTCATACTCAATACGGGGTCGATTCCAAAACGTCCTCATGGGATCAGGCGAAGACATCCTTGTGATCACAGAGGAAATGTTCGAATTCTACTTGGATGTCCGGGTTGAGCTTCGACCCAAGCATCACTGCCCGCTCCAGGTGCTTAGGGTCCAGCTGGTAAGGGACCAGGTACTCGATGGGGTGTGCCCTGACCTCTTCCTAGGGTATCCGAGGATCTAGGTTACTCAAGCGTTTGATCTCGCAATTGGGGGTGTTGATCTCATCCACCTTAAAGATGATTTCCACGGTAATTGGTTTAGGGGCCTCGCAGCACACTTTGTTCACCGCCTCCATGTAGCACTTTCTAACCCCTTCCAGACTGTATCGTTCGCCCATAAGCTGGTCGAGCTGCCGCTGGAGGTGATCTAGTCTGTTTTGGTCGTCCTTCTCGTTTTTCAGTTTGTCGACTGAGTGGTCTCGCACCCGATGCCGGCTAGCCCCAGCTCTTCCTAGGCGATCTAATACGAATGTTGTACTCCCACGTACATTCAACATGTCCCTCCGATATTGGTTCGGGTCATGCCTTGTAGTCATCGGCGGCGCCGCTGCTCTCGACCGGGTGACCTGGTTGCGGCTCTTCGAGCGTTCTCTATCCGGGCTGTAACCCTCGTCTCGCTCTGACACCATAGGCTCTCCCGGTTGGTCCGATCACTCCTCCAGTCAGTCGCGGGCAGCAGGTTCCATTGTTGGCCAGCCGACCCGGGTTGCCTAGTCGTAGAGCTGGGAATTCGGGCCGCCCGGCCCGGCCCGGCCCGAGCCCATCGGGCTATTGTCAAAATTCGGGCCGGGCCGGCCCGGCCCGTTGAAAATTCGGGCCGGGCCGGCCCGGCCCGAATTTTTGCAATATAAGCCCGGCCCGGCCCGTGGGCTTAGAGCGGGCCGAGAGCGGGCCGGGCCGGGCCGGGCCTAATTTTTTAAAATTTTATTTAATTTTATTTTTTATTTGTAATTTTTGAATAAATTTGTATATTTTTGATAATTTAATAATTTATCTTAATATTTTTGATTAAATATTACTAAATTGAAAAATAAATTAAGCACATAATAAAAATTATAAATTTTATTAAAAAATAAGGATACAACAAAGAAAATATAAAATTGAAATTTAAAATTTTATTAATGTCATGATTGCCTCATTAAAAACTTTACTAAGTAAAACCCATTGGGATAAAACCTCAGTAAAGAAAAAAGAGTGCAATCTTAATTCATATTTATAATTTTACAATGAAAAAAATATATCAATCAGCATCAGCAACCGGAAGAGGGAGCCGCAGGAGCATCATCAATATCATCATCATCGATTATGGTCATTTCGTTAAAGTGTTGGAGTATCTCTTGATCTTCTACTGTATATTGCAATCTTTTATCTGCATGTTCCCAATCTTTTAGGCATGTAAGCACCTCGACCATCTCAGGTGTTAATGAGGTCCTCCGATCTTCAATTATCCTTCCAGCTGTGCTGAATGCTGATTCAGAAGAAACTGTCGAAACAGGAATAGTTAAAATATCACGTGCTAAACGGGACAGCACTGGAAAATTTGTCGACTGCAACCTCCACCAATCTAAAATTTTGAAATCTTCAGTATTTGTAGTTGAGTCTAGCAATGAAAAATCTGTATCTAAGTATTTTGTGAGCTCCGAGTGTGTCGTACTCGTGGTAGTTGAACTTGCTGAAAGTGGACGAGTAACACTCGAACTTGAAGAAGAGCCCGATCTTGCTGGAGCAGAGAAAAAACCCAAAACTTTTTTCTTTTTTCGATCACCAGCAGTTGGAAGAGTTTCTTCGGTTTCAATGTTAACTTGCTGCCCGAATTTATTCTGATAACTTGCAAAAATCTCAAATAACTTGCATTTAGTGTTATTAAATGTTAAAGAATACGTTGAAGCAAAATCTACATCCATATGTTCAGAAATATGAGTAAGACCATTATAAAGACCATTTAATTTAACTATAGGATTTAAAACAATGGCAAGGCAATATAATAAAGGCATGTTATTGTGATCCCAATATTTCATAAACTTTTTCTCCATTTTTTCTACTATTAGTTTAAATAAATCATCATTTCTATATTCAGAAAACAATGAAGAAATAAGCATTAATTGGGTGAAAACTAGTGGAGAAGTGGGATAATAAACACCAGACAATAAAACAGTAGCATCATAAAAAGTTTCTAAAAAATAAATCATTCTTTCAGCAATAAACCAATCAACATCAGATAATAAAATCATATTATGCTTTGTATTATAAAACATAGAAATAACATTCTTATATTCTATTGCATTTTTTAACATTAAATAAGTTGAGTTCCACCTTACCGGCATATCAGTCCCAAATTTTCGAGGTTTTAAACCTTCTGCTTTGCAATACCTCTTAAATTCAGCAATGCGAGGATTTGAATTATGTATCCAAAGGAGAGCATTACGAATATTCTCTATGTTACTACTTACCAACTTCATACCTGCTTTTACAATGAGGTTGATAATATGACATGCACAACGTTGATGTAATAAAATTCCACCAATATATTCTGATAAGTTTTTCTCAAGAAAATGAATTGCAGCGGTATTTGCCGAAGCATTATCTAGGGTGATTGAAATAATGCAATTGCTAATGCCAAATTCATTTAAAACACTCATAATATTATCATTAATATTTAAAGCATTGTGAGAATGATCAATAAGTCTAAAGCCAATAATTCTTTTTTGTAATTGCCACTGGGGATCTAAATAATGTGAAACTACACTAATATAATCTTGATTTGACCTAGCAGCCCAAATATCAGATGTCAATGCAATACAAAATGTGTTTGTATTCATGTAAGATATTAATGTAGTGCGTTTTTTACTATAATAAGATATAATATCACTCCTAATAGTTTTTCTAGTAACAGCTTTAAATTGTGGACAAAAAGATCTTTGAATATGCTCTTCATAAAAAGTATTTTCACCAAAACTAATAGGTAAATCTGTAGAGGCAATTAAACGAGCTAGAGATTCTCTAGCTACCATGGGATCATAAGAAAAGGTACCTACTGAGCCATCGGAGTTGAATTTTAGAGTGCTTTGTGTCGGCTCCCTTCCCTTGTAATGTTTCTCAGCACATCTTTCACCATGGGCTAATAAGTGACGAGTCCCACTTGAGCTGTTAGCAGTCAATGTTTTTTGGCAAAACTTACATTTTGCTAGTCTTGTTTGTGTTTTTTTGCCGTCGGGGCCGAAGTCCTCTTTCTGCACAGCATCGAAGAATTGCCAAGCACGTGAAGTGGTTCTAGTAGCAGTACCTTTTGCCTTTTTTGGTGGACAACTGGTGCTTCCCGAACTACTTCTTGATGGTGCCAACATTGGACTTGGTGGTATTGGTCCTATTGGAGTACTGAAACTCCTACGTCTAATCTCAGGAACATTGTCGCCAGCCTCCATATGGGAAATCTCTACTTCTTCGATGCCGTGGTCATCCATCCCGTAGTAATCATCATCAAGATCAACAATTGGTTGTTGAACATTTGGATTTGGATCCATTTTGATTTTTTTTTTGTAGGAAAGTAAATAACAAGAATGAGGATTATAAAAATAATGAGAAAATGAGTTATTGTAAATTTAGGAGATACGGACAAAAAAAATTGAGAATAATGAGAATTGAGAAGTTGGAAATAAGAGAATATGGAGAAAGAAATTAGAGAATAAGAAATTGAAAGGAGAGATGAGAGAAGATGTATGAAAGAATGAAAAAATAAAAGGGTATTTATAGAATGGGAAAATGAAATTTTAAGAAAATAAAAATAATTAAAAATTTATTATTATTAAAAAAAAACACAAAGCCGTTGGGAGAGGGAGAGTCCGTTGCCCCCCCCCCCCCAACGGCTATATATATATAGTCGTTGACCAACGGCTATTATACAGACTAGCCGTTGGCCCCCCCCCAACGACTATATATATATAGTCGTTTTGGTCCTGTGCACAACGACTTTTGGATTTGGACCAACGGCTATATAATAGCCGTTGGTCCTGAATTCTTTTTTTTTTTTCTTTTTTTTTTATATATAATATAATATTAATATTTAATATATATAATTTTTTAATAAAAATTTAAAAAATAATTAAAATTTTAATAAAATTAATATATAAAATTTTAAAAAACGGGCGGGCCGGGCCGGCCCATTGAATTTAAATATTCGGGCCGGGCCGGCCGGCCCGCCGGGCCTAAAATGAGAGCCCGGCCCGCCTCTTAGTATCGGGCCGGGCTTTTACCGGGCCGACAAAAATCGGGCCGGGCCGGGCCACGGACCGGGCCTAAATTACGGGCCGCGGGCCGGCCCGTTTGGCCCGGCCCAAATTCCCACCTCTACCTAGTCGGCGTAGATTCGGCTGCTTCTGGTTATGCTTGGGGGAGTTAGATATTTTGCGATTCTCGGAAAGCTTCCAGGAGCACCTGTACGGTCTCGGTCAAGCTTTGGACATTCCCAGTTAGGATTTCTGTCTGCGTGGGTTTGTGCTGTGCACGCGCACGACATCAACACTAGGGTCGTTAGGTACTCTATGAACCGGTCGGAATAGGATTGTCAAGGTCCTGGATGTCCTAGCTGGCTCGCTCGTCCATGGCTTTATCGTGATCGGGAGCTCGGGGAGCGTGTGTGATGAAGTTGCGGTTGCTAGAAAGGCAGGGGGCCTTCCTTCTAGTGCCAAAATGTTGGTGTCAAAAATCTCCGACACAACACCCAATGTGGTTGTTCGGACAAAGATGGTCTTGCACAGTCCCTCCAGCTAATCACCTGCAAAATGAAACACCTCGAAATAATGGGGACATTAGTGGGGTATCTACCATGGGCACTCCGATGCTTAAGTTAGTGTTGGTATTGATGAGCAAGTGCAAAGACAGAGTTTTAACATAGAAAAATGTCCATACCTGAAATGGAGGGTTGACCCTCTATTTATAGGAATTCTCATGGGCTCGGGTATTCAGGTGACCCGGTCGGGTCGGTCCCCTAGCGCTTCCGACGGGTAAATAGGCTCTAGGCGTGCAGGTGTTATATGTCCAATAGGCTGGCGTCACGTGTCTATGGTCTGGTAGGGGACACTAAGGTGAGCTGCCGCCGGCACCAGTAAGCGTAGCCCTAGCCAGGGCAGGCAGAGGAAGTCGACGATGGGATACATGCAGTAGCTGGCTATGTGTCAGATGTCAGGCGGTGAATTGAGTGATGTGATAGGACACTGCCACCAGTCATGTGTGTGGTACCCCGTGCGTGGCGCTGAAGGTCTGGGTCGGCAACATCGCCCCTGGATACTACCTAATCCAAGTACATGACAGTCAGCGATAAGGTGGTAAAATTTGATTGGGTAGCACAGTTTCCCGGGAAGAACATCCTGGTCGGATCAATTCGGGTTAACTGTATCCGGATCTGACAGAGGATGTGATTTCACTTCCACGTGGCCAGCCTACCCTCGGAAATAGGGTTTTGTGGTCGGAGCAAATTACGCCATCAACAGGATTCAAATAACTCTCGTTTACAAATTGTATTGAGTTTGTACACATATATATAGACGAATTACAATCAGGAAACTTAAAATCAAATCATAAAATAAAGATAATTGATATTTTAATTTTGCATAGACTTTAAAAATAGAAAGAATCACAAAATGGTGACTAAAAGAATAATCGGTTAATCAATCAATTATTTCACAAATCTCAACACTCGCCCTCAAGTTGGTATATATCAACGTGCCCAAAAACTTTGAGATTTCTTGATCTAGCACCGTCTTAGAGAAAATATCGACCAACTTCAGATTAAACAATAACAGGAACATATTTTGTCATGGATAATTGAATATTCTTTTACTTTTTTTCTTGTTTTCTCTTTTGTTTTTGTTTTTTTTTTTATCAAACAGTCAACTTGTTTTTTGAATAAATAAATCCTTTTTTTTTTTCTGATTTTATTTTTTTTCTTACATTTTTTTTTGTAACTTTTTGCTTGAATCTTTTTTTTTATTACTTTTTTTTTGGCAATCAGACAATCAACATTTTTTTCGCCTTCTTTTTACAAAATTTTTTGTTGTTGTTTTTGCTACTTTTTTTTTTTTTTTAAATTAGAAATCACATGTAGTTTAATGAATTTAAAAAGAGTACAATAATCAAAGATAGGGACCTTACTTTATACAAGCCTTCGACTTGGGGAAATGAAAGCAACAGTTCTTCGACTTGGAGGTGAAGTAGCTTTATGTGGTGATTTGTTTGTTTGATCTACCGATTTGTGATTTGTCGATTTGTGAATTTACGATTTACTTCTCTTGACATGCAATTTATGATTTGCTTGGTATGGATTTGAAGGATGGATGATGATTTGATGGGTGTTTTGCTATTTGTTGTTTATTATTTACGGTGAATGAAAATATAATTAAATGATTATATTAACTCTTATCTAGAATTTATATTTGGTTTATACAATAATATATATAAACCAATTAGAATCAAGAATCTTTAAATCAAATTGATTTAAATTCTAAAATAAAGATAATTAATATGTATAATTTTATATAAATTTTAAAAATATAAAAAATTACAAAATAATAACGAAAAAAATAATCAGTTAATCAATCAATTATTACATAAAATCTCAAGATAACACAAAAGAATCGGCGTGCTGACTTGAAAGGATAAAAAAAAAAAAAAAAAAGGCAGCATAAAAGTTCGTTTTTTAGCCTTGAAAAAAAAAAAGCTGATGATGGGATGCTCCACCTCCGCTTGCTGTCTTCCACTAACACTAATTTTTTACTTTTTTCTATTATCTTATAATAATTGTTTTTTTTCCCGTGTTCCATGTAAAACTGTAATAATTCGACGCAGTTGAGTTGTGTATTAAAATAATGCTTTTTAACGGTCACCGCAAAACAAATTTTTTTTTGAGTAACGGTCACCGCAATTCAAGCTACAAACCTCTAAAACAATTAAAAATAAAACAAAACCAAAATTAAAAAATAATAATAGTAATAATAAAAGGGCGTGACTACGGTAAGTCTCTCTAACAGTAACTATTCATAGAAACTAAATATGAATAATACAGCATGAAAGGTTTCAGTTGCATAAAAGTTTAAATGCACATTGCCACATACAATCACACCCTTCTCCTTCCACATTAAGGGGAAAAAAAACGAAAAAAAAAATAAATAAATAAAAAAAAGAGGCCAATGGGCACCATGGGAGGGAGGTGTCCAACGGTGCTGCAACCTGGCTTTCGTGTGGCAAGTGCGACCTCGCAGCCTTCGTCATCGACGATTTTCGTCGTCTCCTGGGTTGCGACCAAGTTTTCACTTCCATGCTCTATGGACATCTCATCTTTTCTCTTTTGTTCTTTGTTGCACTGAAATTATTTCCCCAATACGTTCAATTTGTGCTTGGTCTACAGATCTGGTATTGAGAAATGGTAAAATAATATTTTTCTAATGGTACTGCTTTTCCCTCTCTATTATTTCTTCAATTTAATTCAGAAGAGAAATATTCTGGATTTCGATTTAGCCTCTGGTGTTAAGAACCAGTCTGGGTTTGCAAGCTTCTTGGTGAAAGAAGTGGGTTTCTTTTCTTTTTTTTGTTTTTCTTTCTTTTTTTTTTAACGTTTTAACTCTTTGGGGGAGAAAAAAAAAATATAGACCGTCTTTTGTTTGAATATTTGTCATTGGAGACTCTTTGCATTTTAATTCTCTTCAAGGAAACTTCATTGATTTAAGTTGAGATTTGAAAAATATATATATGTATATGATTATATTTTTCAGATAGAACAGATAATGAAGATTTTTTTTTTCTTTTAATTTTTATGAGGACTTATTTTCCACAAGGATGCCTCTTCGGAAAGATTTCCAGCTAACATTCCCTAGAACAACCCAAAAGCAAAAAATTGAAAAGAAGAAGAAGAAGAAACTCAATTTAAAAGAGAATATATTATTTTTATGCACAAGAGTTCTAGGGAAAAGAGGGAAGATCAACCAAGAATAGGAAGCAAGCAAAAAAAAAAAAATTGCAGTTCGGTCTTTGAAATGACTGATAAGAGTTCTACTGGAAAGAATCAATGGGAAAAATAAAATTTTATAAGGAATAAGTTAATGTGGGACTCTTTTCGGTGGCCTGTTATTTACCAGCGGAAAAAAACAAAAAAACAAAAACACAACAAATGGGCTTTGATTTTGTGTAAATTTGCACAAAATTACAACCGTACATGTCAAAACCAAATTAATAATACTAATAGAAAGGAGTGCAGAGGGGGTTGTTTGCTTGCTTCAAAAGCGAGGCTCTCTCTGTCTTGCGTCCACTCTCCGTATGTATCTCGCTCTGTCACTCTCCGTCTTGCTGTCTTTTTCTCTCTTACATTTCTCATTCTCTTCTACTAATTGTAGTATTTTTAGTTTTTCAAAAAAAAGAAAAGTAGTATTTTTAGCACATTATTTCAACGGTTATACCGCTTCTTAGTCCTCATCTTCACGTTTCGGAACATGTGTAGGTCATCTTGTAACGTTACAAATAACCACAAACGAGTCACATTATTTACATTATTATTATTATTATTATAAGCAAAGCAACGAATCGTACTTTTTTTTTAGCTTCAAACAACAATCAATCACCCTTGCAATGTTACTAAAGTTTGTTTAATTACGTCACGTAAGAGTGGTATTTTTTCTGCATTGTTTTTGTCCAAGGAAAATGCTTCTATTAAGGTGTAATACATATCATGTGTGTGCAAGTGGGGTCTGCTCAAATTAATAACTGAAATTTTTTAGGGTAAAGAATTTGATAAATGTGCTAAATAGATTTGCGTATTAACTTGATAATTTGTGGACAAATTCATAATTTAACTCTCTTCTTCACGTCTAGCAACTCATACAAACGGATCGAGACCCATATGCTATCATCATACATAAAATTTGACTATGATACTTTGTTAAATATATTTAGATAAAATTTATCCTAAAAACTAATTCAATAAGAGATAAAGTCTAATCTACATATAAAAATCACAACGATCTAAATGACAAATTCACAATCTAACAAAATGTACCGGCTTGGCAGCTCTATCCATCCAGCGAGGCTTTTAATTCCCCTTCAATTTTCTCCATACCCCATAAGTCACGGGTCGGTCATCACATTCACAAAGGTGAGGGAAAAAGCAAACACACACCTTTTTTACTCTGTTTTTGCAACCAAGTATATACAAATTGCGTAATATAAATAATATTCCAATTCCTTGCCTTATCATTTAATCAATCTTTTTATCACCCTTCTTCTCATTCAATGAAACGGCTTAAAATTCTCCCATTTTTTTCTCTTCTGTATCTTATATATTCCCAATCACTTCACCATAATTGTGAGACATAAAAAGAAGAACGGTTTTTCTGACAAAAGCCCATTTGCCATTTTCCTTCAATCTTTTCCTCTCCTCCACTTCAACAACGGCCAAAATTTACTTGCTGATTCTAACGTTGTAATCTCATTAGTCCTTTCCCTTTTTCCTCGTGGTTTGCATTGTATTTTTGTGAAGAAAAGGGCATTCTCAGAAACAGGACTGTACTAGTGAAACCTCTGTCAACGTTGTCTTCTTATCCATGGTCGTTTTCTCTTCTTTTCCTTTCTTTCTTTATATCTAAGACACCCAAAAGTTGTTTCTTCAGATTTTCTTTTCATCAATGGCTTCTTTTTGTTATCTGTGTCTGCTTTGCGTTCTTGTTTGGGCGCAAATTGGAACTTCTCGTAGTTCCAAGGTAAAAATCACAAGCTCTCTGCGAATTATTTGGCCTAAATTTTTCTGGGTTTATTTATTCATTTATTTATTTATTTTATACCTCTTTCTTTTTTCCAGGTTTATGTGGTATACATGGGAAGCAAAACTGAAGAAGACCCAGAAGAGACTCTGAGGAGTAATCATCAGATTCTTGCTTCTGTTCATGGAGGCCGGTCAGTTCAATAAAATAAACATAATAAAACATTTTCAACATCTTTTTTTTCTTTTTTGTGATCTATTTTGGTTGTTAATGTTGTGTCATTACATGAACAGTGAAGAGCAGGCACAGGCATCCCACGTTTACAGTTACAGACACGGTTTCCGAGGCTTCGCTGCCAGGTTAACCGACGACCAGGCTTCTCAAATCTCGAGTAAGTTTTCACAAGCACATTTGTTTCTTTATTATTATTATTTTTTTTTTAAGTTTAGAATTTTTGTTGGATGAAAAAAAAAAAAATGGGGTTGTTTTTACAGAAATTCCGGGGGTGGTGTCGGTGTTTCCCAATGGAAAGAGAAGATTGCACACCACTCATTCGTGGGATTTCATGGGGCTTTTGGATGATGAAACCATGGAGGTCCTCGGATACGACACCAAAAACCAAGTTAATGTCGTCGTTGGTTTCATTGATACAGGCAAGAATCATACAAGACTATTTCGAAGCCGTCGTTTACTTGTTTGATAAAAGGGTCAACTCATATGCAAATATGTATATTTATTTATTTTTTTTTTCCTTTTTTAATCTCTGTCTTGGCTAACTCTTTCTCTCCCTGATTATTGTTTTAACCTTTAAGAGTCTGTGATCTGATTTCAATTGGCATGAATTTATAATTTGGTGTGCATTTATTATTCGAAGTCAACAGTGTGGAAGTAACACCTGCTTTTTCTTTATTTATCAAATGTGAGAAATTTCTTGCAAGTACTCAGATTCTATTTCAATGGAGGACCAGTTAGGTAGAAACAGTAGCAACAAGAATAGGCGTATAATCTTTAAATATTTTCCCTAACATAGCATGCAAATTATTGGTTTTGTGACTTTTACTCTTTTTTAGTAATAATATCTTTTGGTTTAAAGAGGGAAAGTATTTACCTAATCTTGTAGTTTGCAATTAAAACAGGAATTTGGCCAGAATCTCCAAGTTTTAGTGATGTGGGCATGCCTCCCGTGCCAGCTAATTGGAAAGGGCGGTGCCAACCAGGAGAAGCATTCAATTCTTCAACATGCAACAGGTTTTCTTTTTAATCACATTTATTACATTTTTTTTCCCCTTACGTTGATCGTGTTTGTTAGATGATATTCATTGGTGGTAAATTATGTGATAGGAAATTGATTGGAGCCAGATATTATATGAGTGGATACAGAGCCGAAGAAGAAGATTCGGGGAACACAAACATAGTATCATTCAGATCAGCAAGGGACAGCTCTGGCCATGGCAGCCACACGTCTTCAATAGCTGCGGGGCGCTACATGGAAAACATGAACTACAAGGGGCTGGCCGCTGGGGGAGCCAGAGGTGGCGCCCCAATGGCGAGGATCGCTGTGTACAAGACATGTTGGGACTCGGGATGCTACGATGTGGACTTGCTAGCTGCCTTTGATGATGCAATCAGAGATGGGGTTAATATACTTTCTATGTCACTGGGTCCGGACGCTCCCCAGGGAGATTATTTCAGTGATGCCATCTCTGTGGGGTCATTCCATGCTGCTAGCCATGGGATTTTGGTGGTTGCTTCTGCTGGAAATCAAGGGAGGCCGGCTTCCGCTACAAATTTAGCCCCATGGATGCTTACTGTTGCTGCTAGTTCAACGGACCGAGATTTCACTTCTGATATCATACTGGATAATCATCTTAACTTGACGGTAATAATGATGTCAGAAGTCACATAGTTTGCGTTCATTATTGCACATGTAAAATTCTTATACCAATATTAATACACGTCTTGTAGTTTAGGAAAAGCTTTATTTGCTAAATCTTTTTTTCTTGGAGGGATTCCTAATTAAAATGAGCAACATTAGGAGTCGGTACTGATTTTAGCTAATGATGGATTAACGTGTCAGTTTTGGGCTCTGCACAATTTTATCAATAATTGACTTGTTAAAAAAACCAATGGTATTTTTTTTGAATGTGTCAAGAAACAATAATAGTTGCGAACCTTATTGGTTGTCAATGGTTGATTTCAGGGTGAAAGTCTGAGCCTCGTGGGAATGAAAGACCCAGCAAGGATAATTTCTGCATCGGAAGTGAACGCAGGATATTTCACGCCTTATCAATCCAGGTGAAGCAAAAGGTACTTGGAAGCTCAGTGCAATTTTGCATGTCTATGCATAGGGAAACCTTACAAGCTACTTTTTTTTTCCCCTTGTTTGTTTTGTGCCTATAGTTACTGCTTAGATAGTTCATTGAATAGCACCAAGACCAGAGGGAAGGTTCTGGTTTGTCGACATGCTGAGAGTTCAATGGAGTCTAAGCTGGAAAAGAGTGTCATTGTGAAAGAAGCCGGCGGTGTTGGGATGGTTCTTATTGATGAAGAAGACAAGAATATTGCCATTCCCTTCACCATCCCTTCAGCTATTGTTGGAAGGAGGACAGGGGATCGCCTACTATCTTATATTAATCGCACACGGTTGATTTTATAAATTATAAGTTTAATTTTTTCATGCAGTTTGTTTGAGATTTTATGAGTTTCCTGATTTTTCTCATTGTTATACAGCACATTAACATCTAGGATTATGCCAGCAAAGACTGTATTGGGATCTCAACCGGCACCTCGTGTTGCATCATTCTCGTCAAGAGGTCCCAATGCCTTGACCCCAGAAATTTTGAAGGTAAGTTATTCTTAGAAAACATAAATATAACTAGGCCTTGTATTGATCTTCGTACTAATCAGTACCTTTCTGGTTATTCTACTTTGTAGCCTGATGTCACAGCTCCGGGATTGAACATACTCGCAGCTTGGTCTCCTGCAACAGCAAAACTGGAGTTTAACATTCTTTCGGGCACATCCATGGCTTGCCCACATGTAGCTGGAATCGCAACATTGGTCAAAGCAGTCCATCCGTCATGGTCGCCAGCTGCTATCAAATCTGCAATCATGACAACGGGTAAAATTGAACTTAACCAAATTTCGTTTTCTTGTATTAAAATGTGAAAGATTCTCCACTTTCTTTTGTTCAGCTGTCCTTGAATCTTCAAATTTACAATTATATTCATACACTAAGAAATTGGCATGAACACACTGTGCAGCTAGTACTTTGGACAAAAAGCGCAGGCCTATCCTAGTGGATCCGGATGGCAAAAGGGGTAACGCATTTGACTATGGCTCGGGCTTCATGAACCCAAGAAAAGTCCTTGATCCGGGTTTGGTCTATGATGCACAACCATCCGACTACATACGTTTTCTATGCTCGATTGGTTATGATGAAAAGTCTCTGCAGCAGATAACAGGGTACAACAACACATGTGATCATCATTCGCTGGCAACAGCATCTGACCTAAACTATCCATCCATAGCGGTTCCGAATCTTAAAGATGAAATGTCGGTAACCCGAATCGTGACAAATGTTGGGAAACCAAGGAGTGTCTATAAAGCTAGAGTGTCTTTGCCTAGAGGAATCAATGTCACTGTTGTCCCAGATCGATTAGTCTTTTCCAGCTTCCGGCAGAAAATGAAATTCAGAGTGACTTTCAAGGTGGCTGGTCCAACAAATGGCTATTCATTTGGGTTCTTGTTATGGAGGAGTAGAAGATCACGGGTCATTAGCCCCCTCGTTGTCCAAGTTGCAACTTCAGACTCGGGTTTGCTGTGATAGTAGTCTATGTAATTAGCATAGGAACTTGGAGATTCATATAGATAGTGGAAGATTTTTTCGTGTTCAGAAACTATTATGTGATGAAATGAAGAACCAGTATCCAAGTGGACTGTAGAATTCATTGTTTACTGCTGGTTATTAATGATAGTCTTGTACGATTATAATAATGGCAGCTGGTTAAATAATGGAAGCGCAGACCAGCATGCTCATTTTGAACTTTCAATTTTCAACAACTCTAATCTAGTCCGAAATCTTCTTGTAATAAAATTTGGAAACAAGCATATGTGATGTATAGTTTAAGAGTTCCACCTCCATAAACTATAATAAGTTTAATCTTCGTTATATTTTTTTTCTTTTTTTTTTCTTTTTTTTCTTTTTTTTTAACAATTTCAGCAAACGGATTCTGAAAGGTCATTCACTGATTTTAGGTAATGTATGGCGATAAGCGCCAACGGCGACCAGTGGCCATTCATGGATTTCGGTCAGCAATACTGGCAGTTGACTTATGGTAACCCAGTAAATGACTCGGGAAACTAGCGCCGGCTATAATAAATGGCCATTGAGTGACTGCAACAACAGGTGTTGGTGACTTTTCTAAGTACCAATAACATGAAGGAAAAAAAAAAAGGAAAAAGAAAACAACCCACGGAAACTGAAATGCCAATAAGCGACATGGAAAAGCTGATAATGTACCCTAATCTTTACAATATTATAGAAAGGATAATATCTCTTACTGTTCACTCCCATTTCGTTCATTTGAACGAAAAAACTTTTTTTTTTCTTTCAATTTTTTTAATAACTTAGTAATTATTCTTTTGTACTGATAAAAAATAAATTTATTTTAGTTTTTTTATATTTTTTTTAGGGAGAGGCTATGGTAGAGCCTCTCCCATTTACTTTATCGGTAGAGCTTTTTTTTTAACCGTTTGATTTTAATCGAACGGTTCATATATCATTGTTATTATAGACCTTACCTCATATAAACTCTCCCACCCCAAGTCTTCTCTGATGCCGGCGACCGACACCGACGACAGATGCCGGCGATAGACACAGGCGACCGACTCCGGCGACTCACCCCGACGCCGGCGACTCATCTCCGACACTTTTTCCGGCCGCCGGCGACCCAATTTCTCTCTCTTCCCCTTTCTCTCTCTTCTCTTCTATCTCTTCCCCTCTATCTCTTCCCCCAGTCCCCCACCCCCCCCTCGCCGGCCCCAGCCCGGTGAGCCCCTACCTCCGGCACCCCCCTCCCCCAGCCTCCGCCCGCGTCGGCGCCGCCGCCCTCGCACCTCGCGATTTCGCGATCGCCCAATCGCGATTTCACAATTTCGCCATCGCAAGGGGAGAGGGGCGGCGGCGCCGGCACGGGGGGAGGGCGGGCGAGGGGGGTGTCGGAAGTAGGGGCTCACCGGGCTGGGGGCCGGCGGGGGAGGTGGGGGGACTAGGGGCAGCCGGGGTGGGGAAGAGAGAGAGGGGAAGAGAGAGAAGGGAAGAGAGAAAAGGGAGAAGAGAGAGGGGGTGTCGTCGGGGGTGGGGGGAGGCCGGGGGAGGGAGGGGAAGAGAGAGAAAGGGGAAGAGAGAGAGAGGAGAAGAGAGAAAAAGGGAAGAGAGAGAAAATGGGGTCACCGGTGGTCGACGGGTGGCGTCCGGGATGAGGGCCAGAGTTGGCCGGAGTTGGGTCGCCAGTGTCGGGGATGAGTCACCGGCGTTCATCGTCGGTGGCGGGAAGATCGCCGGTGACGGAGAAGATTTTGGGTGGGAATGATTATGTGAGGTTAAGTGTATGATAAATATCGTACACCATCAACGTTGGAACCGTTTGATTAAATCTTAACGGTCTAAAAAAGGGCTTTACCGGTAGAGACTCTATAACAGATTTTCCCTTTTTTTTATGCCTCTCTTTTTTCTTTTTACATTTTCTCTAACTTATTATTTTAATTATCTCCTATTCAAATAATTTTTTTTGGTTGCAGTTGCTTGGGAAAAATATCGTTTTCCCAAAACTAAAGGAGGCCTTGGCGTTCATTGGAGATTACTAATGCAGCGTTTTTGAAAAAACTTGCTTGGCGGATGATGAAAGATGAATCCCTTGCTTGTGATTTCCTGAGACAAAAATATGTAAAGAATTTTCGTCTTGTTACAAGCAGCCTTGTCACTTCGTCCCTATGGCCAGCCTTAAAAGATTTTTTTACTCTCAGCTTAGACGGAGGGGATTATTTGGATTGTGGGGAATAATTCCAAGGTTAACTTCTGGTTGGATAAAATTGGATTGGTTATCCAATTGATTCCAAAATCAGTATCAACGAAGATGTCGATCTTAACATTCATGTGGGAAGTTTTATTGTCGATGGTCGCTGGAGCCTTCCTCAGAAGTTTTCAGATGCTTTTCCTAGCATTGCTCGTGACATAGAGAGGGTTATTAGTGCTCCTGATTTATTTGATGATCTTCCATGGAAATTTTCTTCCTCAAGGACTTCCAAAGATGAAAGATTTTTACAACAATTTGTGGCCACGTGAACAATTGAAGCATTGGGGAGATTAAATCTGGCAAACCTTGACGCTTTCTCACGGTTTGGAAGGCACTCCGTGATCGATTGGCGACGGAGCAAGCTCTCAAAAGGAAAGGACTTATCATGCCTTCCTGCTGCCGTTTTTGCCTTAGAGCTGAGGGGATATTAATCATATTTTTCTTCAATATTGTGATTTTGTTAATTCAATATGGAACGTTTTGTAGTTTACTTTTAATGAGCAGATTAACAGATCAGGAGGTCTTAAGGACCTTTTTCTCTCGGCTGCCAAAGCCTGTATGAGTATTCAAGTTTATAATCTTTGGATTAGTGGAATTATTTCCACTATATGGATTATATGGAAATTGCAGAATGGTGTGGTTTTTGAAGCTAAGATTCTGAACAAGTATGGCGCTTTTGTTTTGATACGGAATAGTATTAGAGAGTCTGATTGTATTGATTTTGGTATGATAAATAATTCTCATGCTGATCTTTTTATTTTGAAGACTTTCAAGATCCATAATAGGGTTTCCAGAGCTCTCAAAATCATTGAAATTGAATGAATAAAGCCTAATACAAGGAAGATTAAGGTCAACACAGATGGAGCTGCGAATGGTTCACCTGGTATTGCTAGCTATGGACGTATTTTTCAGATTATAGAGGATTCTGTAAATGTTGTTTTGCTAAGCCTTTGGGGGTTCTTTATGCTTTTGAAGCCGAGCTTTGGGGTGTCATCATAGCGGTGGAATATGCCATTAAATTTCGCTGGACTCATTTGTGGTTCGAATGTGATGCAATGTAAGTGGTAGATCTTCTTCAAAACAAAAGCAGAAACGTTAAATTCCTTGAAAGTTTCTTAATATATGGATGCACGCTATGAACTATCTTCAAGAAAACACCTACCATGTTTCTCATGTATTTAGAGAAGGCATTTATGTGGTAGATAAATTAGCTTCTCATACAACGCCCGCCCTTGGAAGAAGAAAATTGGTGGTTTGCTTATCCGGATTTCATTTCTTCAGCAATCAATAAAGACATTGTCGGCCTTCCACTATATAGATTTCTAGATAGCCAACCTATGGTAAATGTGTATTCCCTTTTCCTTTTGGTCTTTTTCCCAATGGGTTTTGGCCAAAAGGTTTTTAACGAGGCATATTTGAGATTGAATCACATGATGCAAGTTCATGATTAATTCTTTGGGATCAATCTCGGGCTATTTAGGACTTTGAGTTTTTATTGTTTTGATACCCTATATGGTGCTTTATTTTCCCTCACGCAACTTTATTGTATTTCTTTTTATTTTATTAATGATACAATGGGACATGTAAATGAAGAAGGATGTTAGAGGGATGTCAACCTAGTTGGGATGTCTTGTTGCACCTATTAATACTTGTTATCATAATTTATCTAAAAGATCATGTACATTTTTTAACTAGTATAGATAAGGAACATGGATGTAAAAGTATTTTAAAGAGGGATTAAAAAAAAAATCACTAAAAGTAGCATTCCTAATCTAGTAATCTAGTTCTCCCATCCAAAACCCAAAAAATTGACAAGCCCATTAGTTTCGCCAGCTAGTATTTCCGACACCAACAAATCCTGTGGGGCCGAACTTAATTGCCCAAGATTTTCAGCCTTTTTCTTTCAGCTCTTAGTTGTAAGTGTCACCATACACGGTTTTAAGACATGATGGCTCCATTATTTGGAGCTGCACCTGCTTGTGTATATGTTCCCCCACAAATTATAACTTTTGGTTGTCACTTCAATCATAAAATGGGAATGTGAGGGTTTTGAACTTTGACACTGAGATTGGAGGAAGACCTAATTTAAACATCCACACGACCACTATGTAGAGCCGTTCGGTTTTGGAAGTCATGGTTTACGAACTATACATTGCAGTTGTTCTTTTTTTTTTTTTTCCTTCAATGATATTTGAGTTTGCTTTAAGCAGAAAGAATTATGACATTAATAATGTAACAAAAATTCTCTGATGAAAAACAAAAGTGACTGAAAAATGGAAATCTTGACCATTAAATTTTTTTTTTTTAAAAATGTTTGTAAATAACGTATTTTATTTTAAGTAGAAGGGAAGACGTATTTATGAGGAGGAATTAATGGATGTTCAAAGTAGGTTGGGTAAAGTAGGTGTTATTAACCAATTACTATTTAAATTATTTGAAAATACCAAAATTATAACAAACAATAACAATTAAATATCAAATTTAACAATTATAATACTTGATGATAAATTTGTCACCAAATTTGACATTAGCTAATTTATCATCAAAGATAGCATGCATTATGGAGTAATTTTTCAGTCAAATGCAATAAATTTAGTACTTCTGTATTAACACTTCGTCAAAGATGCTCTAAGCGACAATTTTGCCTTGTGAGATTTTACAAGCGAAATATTTGACCAAAATATTTGAAGATAGACATTTAAGAGCCCGTTTGGGAAAAATATTTGGAGATGATATTTTGAAGATTGAGTTAGAAATGTGTTTGACAGGAAAACTTCTGAAAAAATTTTATAATATAGAAAATTATGCAAAATATATCTTATCTTGTTCGTTTCATCATTACAAGTATTTTGACATAAAAATCATCTCATTTCGATTTAAAATGAGAAAATTATTGAATTTTAAAGTTTGAGATTTTTGAAAATTGAAAAAAAGAAAAGTTTGATATAAAATTAAGATTTTAAAATTCAGATGGTGTCCCAAATGGACCTACGTACTAGTAGGTGATGAACTATTCTTAACTATAAAAAGACAAAGTTTGACTTTTTGACTCATGAAAATCCTTCAATCAAACTATTCAACGAAAAAGATAAAATCTAGTTAGTTCAAACAAAGCATGAATTGTATAATTATGCTCTAAACTTTCTGATTAAGTCATTAGGCTAAAGTATCAGTTCCTCGAATAAGTTAATTGTAGTTGACCTTGCAAAGTGGAGAGAGAGTCTTAAAGTTTCCGTGTCCTCCACTACTCCGCAGCTTCAGGCGTTCACAAATGAAAATCACACCATTTTTATTTCTATAAATAAATTCTCTCTTCTCCACAGATTTATAGACAAACGCACATTGGCAAACA
Source organism: Ficus hispida (assembly GCA_025413025.1). Taxonomy (NCBI): domain Eukaryota; kingdom Viridiplantae; phylum Streptophyta; class Magnoliopsida; order Rosales; family Moraceae; genus Ficus; species Ficus hispida. The sequence goes on along the minus strand of CM046366.1, from coordinate 17,498,886 downwards.
ACAATGGAAGTTACTACATTGCTAATCTTGTCATGCCTTCTTTTATTCTTCACTACAAAACCGGTGCCTGGCTTGGCCGGTTCTTCTGCGGCCACGGTGCTTGACATTTCCGGGAAGAGACTCCAAAAGGGTGTTGATTACTACATCTTGCCAGTCATTAGAGGCAGAGGTGGAGGCCTCAAACTAGCCAATGCTCGTAACAAAACCTGCCCTCTCGACGTTGTTCAGGACCAATTCGAGGTCTCAAATGGTCTTCCCTTGACATTTTCGCCCATGAATCCAAGGGAATGTTTTGTTCACGAATCTACTGATCTTAACATCAAGTTCTCCGCCGCGCCTGCGACTACCTGCATCCAGTCAAAAGTCTGGAAATTGGATAGCTACGATGACTCGTTGGGACAGTGGTTTGTGACCTCTGGCGGAGTTGAAGGCAACCCCGGCCCTCAAACAGTAAGCAATTGGTTTAAGATCGAGAAGTTCAATGATGATTACAAGCTTGTTTTTTGCCCCACAGTCTGTAATTTCTGCAAAGTGATTTGCCGAGATGTCGGCATCTTCATCAAGGACGGGATAAGGCGTCTCGCTCTGAGTGATCAACCGTTTATTGTCATGTTCAAGAAAGCCTGAGATCTTCACATCACAAACTGAAAATTGGATCTCACATTTTGTTTCATGTAACACAATATTATCAACATGTGATATTGCTTTGCAAATTACTTTTTAAATGAGGAATAAGGATCCGAATATGCTTTATCATTGCAGTAATGGAGATGAATATTTGGGTGTGTTTAATTTCAAAATGAACGTTTTGAGCCAAGATTTTAATTTGATTCCTAATTAAAGTTAACTATAAATCTTAGGAAACCTCTCCTCTCCGACGACATGATATGATGCGAACCACGCCAACTTGTGACGAGACCCGACAACGAAAAGGAACCCAAGAACGTTCTACAATCAGATTTGGATGGGGAAACCTCGACCCGTTGCTTGATTAGTGACACGAACCTTGGTATAGAAGACCCCAACCCAATGCCAACCCACAAACAAGAACCTTGGTATTGTCGTAGACGCCACAAACTGTGGTGGAAGTCCGTTTGATAAGTCGAAGGTGAACGCCACGGAGAATTCCGATAAGTTCGAATAGTTCGTCAAAGAACCAAAGAGAATAAAATCTCACAATTTTCTGAATAATAGTCTGTCCTTTTACATTGCCTCATAGACGCCTATAAATAGGCTGAACATTAAAAAGAAAGTTCCTAAAATAACTAACTTAATTTTGGCTAAAATCTGGAAATATTCATACTTGCCTAAAAATTACAATCAGCTCTTTAAGTGGCTGATTGCTTGCCTAAAATAGAAAAGATTAAAAGGAAAGTAATGTCCTTTTTCATGTGGGCCTTACAAATTCAGAACTCCTAAACTTGCCAATTTTACGGGTTGAAATTAAGCTCCAGAACCTTCTACAACTTGAATCAAGCTTGTAAAAGGATGGTCAACGTTTTCATCTTCCTCAATGGGCCTCCACGTGCATGCTTGAGCCAAAAGCCCACTAATCAGCCCATTTAATGCATTTTGGAATTTCTTGGCCCGTGCTCTTGTGACCGGTCTAATAGGAACCTGAATAGGATCCGCATTCCATGCTCTTGTGCTAGCCATGTCCTCATCATTCCCCTCCTCTTGAAAAGAATTTGTCCGGAAATCAAGTCCATCATCTACATCAAAAGGACTCAAATCAGAAACATTGAAGGTAGCACTTACATTATACTCACCAGGCAAATCCAGCTTGTATGCATTGTCATTGATCCGTTCCAAGACTTGGAAAGGTCCATCCCCTCTAGATTGAAGTTTGGATTTCCTTTGTGTCGGGAACCGCTCCTTTCGCATATGCAACCAAACCCAATCTCCAGGTTCAAAAATCAGTTTGTGACGCCCCTTGTTGGCTTGTTTTGCATATTGCTCCGTTCTTCGCTCAATGTTGAGCCTTGCCTTCTCATGTATCTGCTTAACAAATTCCGCCTTTTTCTTTCCATCCAAATTAATGCGTTCAGAAACAGGTAATGGAGATAAATCCAATGGGGTTAAAGGATTAAAACCATAAACAATTTCAAAAGGTGAAAATTTAGTAGCAGAATGAACAGATCTATTATAAGCAAACTCAACGTGTGGTAGACACTCTTCCCATGTTTTGATGTTCTTTTTAACGATTGCTCTCAACAGTGTTGACAAAGTCCTGTTTACTACTTCGGTTTGTCCATCAGTTTGTGGATGACACATAGTAGAGAACAAAAACTTAGTACCTAACTTACACCACAAAGTCTTCCAAAAGTAACTCAAGAACTTTGCATCTCTATCTGAAACGATTGTTCTAGGCATGCCATGTAATATCACAATCTCCCTAAAAAACAAATCGGCCACATGTGAAGCATCATCAGTTTTGTGACATGGAATAAAGTGTGCCATCTTTGAAAATCTATCTACAACAACAAAAATGGAATCTTTCCCACGTTTAGTCCTAGGCAACCCCAACACAAAATCCATTGAAATATCAACCCAAGGTTCATTAGGAATAGGAAGAGGTATATACAGACCGTGGGGCTGTGCTCGGGACGTAGCTTGCCTACAAGTGATACATCGTCCGCAAACTTTCTCAACATCTCGTTTCATACGCGGCCAAAAGAAGTATTGGAAAAGGGGCTGGTTACCAAGCGTGAGATGAGGGGAGAGGAGGGAGATGAGTCAGTGGGAGAGGGGAGAGAAAAGTGAGCAATTGTAGTGGGAGATCGCGAGGGGTGGGGGACGACGTTCTCGATCGCTACTGAGGAGAGTGGGAGGAAGGAAGATCTTGCTGTTCTTTTGGTGTGGTGAGGTGGATTTCGTGTGTAGGGTTGGTGGCTGCTGTTCGTTTGGCTCCGATCCGACGTCATTCAAGTGGGTTGTTAGGGGAACTGGGAAGAAGATCAACAGTACTTTTTTTTTTTTCTCTCTCTCTCTTTCGTCTTAAATGAAATTTCGGTTATGTAAATTAAGGAAGAATTTGCCAAAATGACCTAACAACAAAGTGAAATTAGGAAAATGACTTTCCCATTTATTTTGAATTTTTTTTTATTCCAAAAATACTGACTGTGTAAATAAAAAAATTTTTAATTAAAAAAATTAGATTAAAATCAAATAAAAGAAGTCTGGGCATCCTCTCTCTCGAACTTCTTCCCTCTCCTCTCCTTCTTCCTCGTTCCCTCCCTTTTCCCTGCGCTTCTTCTTCTTCCTCCTCGCTCCCTCCCCAAAAAGAGTCTCCCCAAATCCGCCGCCTCCTCCTCCGCCGCCGCCGCCGCCCTAAACAACGCCATCAAAGATCCGGAGACCACCACAAGCTCCGGCCCGCCCTGCGTCCCCTCCGACCACCATAACCTCTGCCGCCACCTCCACCACGCCTTCTCCTTTACCGAAAACGCCACCACAAGCTCCGGCCCGCCCTCCGTCTCCTCCGACCACCACAAGCTTAGCCGCCACCTCCACCACGCCTTCTCCTTTACCGAAAACGCCCCTGCTCTTCGTTAATCAGATTTACTCATTTTTCAGTGGTGCAGAATTCTTCTGGTCAGGCAAATTTGAAGGTCATCTTCACATGTATTGCCATAGATTTTGTTTAATGTCCACTTCCCGGAAAATCTGAAGCTGTCTTTCATGTTTGTTTCGGTTTTGCTTTTGTTTCTGTGGCTAATTCTAATTTATTTTCTTGTATGTTATATTTGTAAGTTGGTATGTGTCATATTTTGGTTATTATCTCTTTTCTAGACATCTGAAACAGCTTTCAACCACTTTGTTCAAGATCCAAGAGAGTTTCTTCTACTTGTGCTCTTGTGTACTAATTTGCCATTGATGTTAAATTTTAATTGTGAAGGAAGTATATTTCACCCATTCTTGCTGTATTTTAATTGTGCTCTTGATATACTCCTCGGGATGCAATAACTATACCCATTTAACCCATTCTCCAAAGGAATAAGGGGCAAGACGAGAAGGAAATATCCACAAATCTAATCAACTTTTTTCCTTACAGCAATTAAACTCAGCATATAGTTTAAAACGCTCCTAGAAGTATCAAGCAAGAATGAACTCAGCAAGAATGGCATTAGTATCACTTTTGTGCATGTATTATTGTGTTAATAAATCTCGGGTGTGCATGGTATGGTAGGCAGGCAGATAGAAGCATATATAGTTTGGGATTAGCATGTCTGTTCCTTCTATTTAACATGCTTGTATCGCTTACGATGTTAGTATAAGTGAACCGACACAAGTTTGTGAAAGAACCAACATGGAAGATAATGCTAATGGATTGGATGTTAATTAGTCATCTAATGTTTATGAGAGAATTACTTTCTGTGTCCTACATTCTGAAAGACTTGTACACAGGGTATTCTTGGGTGATGTTTCAGGGTGTAATTATTTTTTTTATTTTTTTTCTTAGGATTCTTGCTCCTTTGAAGAGGCACAGCGAGACTTCTGAACGCCAACCTCCCACCGTTCTCCCCCAACTTTCCAACTTTCCAACTTTCCTCATACTACCTACTCGAACTCTTGAAGCTCGGGATGTCGGAGTCGTGCCCTCCATCATCGCCGCCTTTGATGATGGCATCGGCTTCATCATCTCAGCCAACCACGTCACTGCTATCGTCTTCACCTCCGGGGTTCGGTAGGAATGTTAGAGAGGTAATATGGGCGTTGTAATTGTATGTAAATTTTTTGTAGTTACTCTTTATTTTAATCTTTCTGTTCTTCTAAAAATTATGATGATATTCCTATGTTGTACGTAAAGAGGTAGATGTCGAGGTGATAAAATAATAAGCCACTTGTTTTATTTACGATTATTATGCAATGGTTCCGTTTTGTTTTTTGTTTTTTTAAATATTTCTAAACGACATATATTTGTATGTTTTAGGAAACAAATGAGGTTACTATAAATTGTAGTAACGAGGAGGTTGATGAGGAAAATCATGACATGTCTAGGATGGTCTTCACATCAGAGATCAAAGACTTGCCTCCACTTATCCTGTCAGAATACTTCAGTGCCAAAGTTACTATCAGATCGAAAATGACAATCCTCGAAGAAATTCAGATATGGCTAACTGAGGAAGAGAAGACCGTTTTTCGAAGTTACCCTCAACTAGGTCATTTCATAGACTTGCCCATCGGAGGGGAATTTTCCGGTGCGTTGGCTCATAATTTGCTGTTAAAAAAGGCAGTATGTCAAAAGGACCACGAAGTATGGTTCTTAATTGAGGGAAAACCATTGAGGTTTTCTCTCAATGAGTTCGTCTTGATTTCAGGTTTATACATGGGTGGTGGACCTTCTGAGGATGAAATCAAAGATCAAGAAGAAAATGACGAGTTGAAAAACAAATATTGGCCAACAAAGAAAAGTGTTTTATTAGCGGATGTGGCCAAAAAACTAAAAGAGTTGAGCGTTACAAAGGTTAGGACCAACGATAGGGTAAAGTTAGCCTTTTTGTACATGGTAGCAGGGTTCTTGACGTCTTCTGACAGCAAAAAGGTGGTTAATCCTTCTTGGCTCCGATATGCCAACGATCTAAACTTTTTCAGTCAATATCCATGGGGGAATGTTTGTTACAATCAGACACTGGATTACATAAAAACTGATATGTTGGAAAAGTTTAAAAAATCTTCATCAGCCTACAACTTCTATGGTTGCCCATGGATATTTCAAGTAAGCTTGTCTTCAAATACTTTTCTTAGTTAAATATATTTTATAAGTTGACGTGATAACACTACAACAAATATGGCGGGAAGTGAATTTTTATTTTTATTTTTATTAATATTTTTTTGAAAGAAGGGTGGAAACTAACTTGGCAGTTCTATTTTTGGGTTAACCGCCAGAACAAGTGTTGTGTTGTGCCACTTTTTCAAACATGCTATTATTGTATGCTATAAATTGACCTTATTCTTGTAGTGTAATTTTAATCATCATTTAATATGTAATACAGATATGGGCTTTTGAGGCTATGCCGAAGTTGGGTGAGATGATGGCTAATAAATTAGTTTTGAATGAGAATAAAAAAAACGGGCCACGGTGTCTTCATTGGCAGAATGTTAAGAACCCTATTGGCACCTCATTTGATCGTTGCTTGGAGGCCATGAGATCTGCTGAGGTATTAACCAACTCGTTACAGGTTAAATTTTATGTTTTTTTGTTTATATCGGAATGTCCAGTTAATCATTATTTTTCCGTTGATTGTTCCTTCAGTTTACAGTCCGACCTACATTGAATCCTTCATCCAAGGAGAGGCAACGAGAATATTATTTGCGAATGGAAAGACGAGAGGACTACAGTGATGATGTCATTGATGGCTTGACGAAGTTATTAGATGGAGATGTCATCCTGTGTAGTGCTGCCGATTGCGATAAGAGAAATAATGAACTTAGATCAAGTCACATCTCACGTGATCCTACTATGCACTCAAGGTCTTTCCCTGTCAGTTCGGCCCATGAGCAGATGATTAGATCCTCTACCCCCGTGGTCTACCACCAACAACACCCGATGCCTACAAGTCCCACCTCTCTTGATCCTGCTACAGCCTCGAGGTCCTTCCCAGCCATACCGACTCATGAGCAAATTCGAGCCTCTACCTCCAGAGACGGGCAAACGCATGGGCCGACGCCTACATTCTCAACCCATTTTCGCCCCCTGACAGACAGCGCGATGCCCACAGCCTCAACTCCTACTTTAGAGTCATTGATGCATTATTTTGACCGTCGTATAGGCGAGCACGAAACGTTGATCAAATCAATGTTAGCCAATCACGAGGCGGTAATGATACAGAAGATGGAGGAAAATAATAAGGCGATTATGGAAAAAATGATGCAGAAGATTGAGGAAAATAATAAGGCGATTATGGAAAAAATAGAGGCTGCTATAGCCATGCATAAGGAGGCATGTAGTGGCGGGGTGAATGTTGAGTTCGAGCGGGAGTTATCACGAGGTGTAGATACAAGATACAGTGGGGGTGATAATTTCGACTGCCAACAACATCCCTTACAAGATGAACAAATCAGAGATGGTGGCGAACATACCCATGACAGGGTAGTTGATATGCAAGCCGATGCCAATATCGAAAATGTAAAAAAGAACGAGGGCCGGCCGGAGAGGCAGCGAAAAAGAGCGGCAGTCTTACTATCACCTTATGTAGTTCAGTTGCCAAAAAAGATTCAGCACTCGAGTCCTGATGCTCAAAAAAAGTTGAAAGCTGCTTCTAAACCAACAAAAACACTTTAAGTAATCAACAAATTTAGTATTATCAATACTTTGAGTAACAATATGGTTATATAAGAATATGTAAATACTATATTATTGATAATATTCTGGGTTTTAACACGTTAATGTTAATTGTCATTATTATTGATCATGAAAATGAAATGTGTATAATCAGGAACTACCACAAATATAACAAGAACAACCATTGAAATGTCATCTAACAACCATCTGATTGTTCCTTTTGTGGTCGTTCCGTCACATTAAAGTCTAATAATGTGACGGAACGGTTTTTTCCTCAAAAAAAAAAAAAAAAAAAAAACTCTACTTTTCAACGGAACGACCATACGGTCGTTCCGTCAAAAAACGTGGTCGTTCCTGAACTTTTGTGGTCGTTCCGTCACATTAAATTCTAATAATACTTAATGTCACGTGATGGTATGGTCGTTTCCTCAAAAAAAAAAAAAAAAAAAAAAACTCTACTTTTCAACGGAACGACCATACGGTCGTTCCGTCAAAAAACGTGGTCGTTCCTGAACTTTTGTGGTCGTTCCGTCACATTAAATTCTAATAATACTTAATGTCACGTGATGGTATGGTCGTTTCCTCAAAAAAAAAAAAAATGCTCTACTTTTCAACAGAACGACCATACGGTCGTTCCGTCAAAAAACGTGGTCGTTCCTGAACTTTTGTGGTCGTTCCGTCACATTAAATTCTAATAATACTTAATGTCACGTGATGGTATGGTTTTTCTCCCAAAAAAAAAAAACAACTACAAAAAAATTCCTTTTAATGAATAATGAGTCTCTCACAAATACTTAATGAAGATCATTCATAAAACATGTCTGTGGATGATGCATGTTTTTTTTTTTTTGAGGAAACGACCATACCATCACGTGACATTAAGTATTATTAGAATTTAATGTGACGGAGCGACCACAAAAGTTCAGGAACGACCACGTTTTTTGACGGAACGACCGTATGGTCGTTCCGTTGAAAAGTAGAGTTTTTTTTTTTTTTTTTTTTTTTTTGAGGAAACGACCATACCATCACGTGACATTAAGTATTATTAGAATTTAATGTGACGGAACGACCACAAAATTTCAGGAACGACCACGTTTTTTGACGGAACGACCGTATGGTCGTTCCGTTGAAAAGTAGAGTTTTTTTTTTTTTTTTTTTTTTGAGGAAACGACCATACCATCACGTGACATTAACGATTATTAGACTTTAATGTTACGGAACGACCACAAAAATTCAGGAACGACCACGTTTTTTGACGGAACGACCGTATGGTCGTTCCGTTGAAACGTAGAGTTGTTTTTTTTTTTTTTTTTTTTGGGAAAAAAATCATACCATCGCGTGACATTAAGTATTATTAGACTTTAATGTGACGGAACGACCACAAAAGTTCAGGAACGACCATGTTTTTTGACGGAACGACCGTATGGTCGTTCCGTTGAAAAGTAGAATTTTTTTTTTTTTTTTTTTTTTGAGGAAACGACCATACCATCACGTGACATTAACGATTATTAGACTTTAATGTGACGGAACGACCACAAAAGTTCAGGAACGACCACGTTTTTTGACGGAACGACCGTATGGTCGTTCCGTTGAAACGTAGAGTTGTTTTTTTTTTTTTTTTTTTTTTTTTTTTGGGAAAAAAATCATACCATCGCGTGACATTAAGTATTATTAGACTTTAATGTGACGGAACGACCACAAAAGTTCAGGAACGACCACGTTTTTTGACGGAACGACCGTATGGTCGTTCCGTTGAAACGTAGAGTTGTTTTTTTTTTTTTTTTTTTTTGGGAAAAAAATCATACCATCGCGTGACATTAAGTATTATTAGACTTTAATGTGACGGAACGACCACAAAAGTTCAGGAACGACCACGTTTTTTGACGGAACGACCGTATGGTTGTTCCGTTGAAAAGTAGAGTTGTTTTTTTTTTTTTTTTTTTTGGGAAAAAAATCATACCATCGCGTGACATTAAGTATTATTAGACTTTAATGTGACGGAACGACCAGAAAAGTTCAGGAACGACCACGTTTTTTGACGGAACGACCGTATGGTCGTTCCGTTGAAAAGTAGAGTTTTTTTTTTTTTTTTTTTTTGAGGAAACGACCATACCATCACGTGACATTAACGATTATTAGACTTTAATGTTACGGAACGACCACAAAAATTCAGGAACGACCACGTTTTTTGACGGAACGACCGTATGGTCGTTCCGTTGAAACGTAGAGTTGTTTTTTTTTTTTTTTTTTTTTTTGGGAAAAAATCATACCATCGCGTGACATTAAGTATTATTAGACTTTAATGTGACGGAACGACCAGAAAAGGTCAGGAACGACCACGTTTTTTGACGGAACGACCGTATGGTCGTTCCGTTGAAACGTAGAGTTGTTTTTTTTTTTTTTTTTTTTTTTTGGGAAAAAATCATACCATCGCGTGACATTAAGTATTATTAGACTTTAATGTGACGGAACGACCACAAAAGTTTAGGAACGACCACGTTTTTTGACGGAACGACCGTATGGTCATTCCGTTGAAACGTAGAGTTGTTTTTTTTTTTTTTTTGGGAAAAAAATCATACCATCGCGTGACATTAAGTATTATTAGACTTTAATGTGACGGAACGGCCACAAAAGTTCAGGAACGACCACGTTTTTTGACGGAACGACCGTATGGTTGTTCCGTTGAAACGTAGAGTTGTTTTTTTTTTTTTTTTTTTTTTTTTTGGGAAAAAAATCATACCATCACGTGACATTAAGTATTATTAGACTTTAATGTGACGGAACGACCACAAAAGTTCAGGAACGACCACGTTTTTTGACGGAACGACCGTATGGTTGTTCCGTTGAAACGTAGAGTTGTTTTTTTTTTTTTTTTTTTTTTTTTTTGGGAAAAAAATCATACCATCACGTGACATTAAGTATTATTAGACTTTAATGTGACGGAACGACCACAAATGTTCAGGAACGACCACGTTTTTTGATGCAACGACCGTATTATCGTTCCGTTGAAACGTAGAGTTGTTTTTTTTTTTTTTTTTTTTGGGAAAAAAATCATACCATCGCGTGACATTAAGTATTATTAGACTTTAATGTGACGGAACGACCACAAAAGTTCAGGAACGACCACGTTTTTTGACGGAACGACCGTATGGTCGTTCCGTTGAAACGTAGACTATTAAAAAAAAAAAAAAAAAGGCATACCCAAACGCAACATTAAGTATTATTGGCCTTCAATGTGACAGAATGACCACAAACATTAAAAAAAAACGTTGATTTCAACTAGTCAGTTTTTTTGCTCTTAAAAAAACTAATAAATGATATATCAAACATTTAACATTCACAACAAAAAAAACATAAACGAAAACAAAATCAAAATTACTAGCATTCGTAAATCAGAATTAATGACAATACAAAATGTCATACTCATACATGTCATTATTAGGTGTTGCTTCTAACATCGGATGGATTTGCTAAGTTGAGACATTTTTTTGAATTATGTCCTTTCTGACCACATGACGCGCATTTATACTTCTTCAATATACATTCTCCTTGTGAAGGGAAGCGAGTTAATCTTGGCCTCCCTCTAAACATTTCCACGTCTGGCGCTGCTACCTTAATCGCTCTTACCTCTTCAGGGATATTGTGCCATTGCGATTCTGGAGGAACAGGATAAATAGTTTCTGCATATGCCAACATCCAATAATCTGAACTGTAGTACTCAGAACATGTAAAATCATTGCTCGTTTTTCATTGTACAAAAACATAAGATCTGTAATTTCTGAATCGTTGCAAATGAGAGTTGGTGAAGTAGTGTCACTAAATATGTCACCGACAGGTTTATGTGTTATCTCAATTGCATACATACTTCGGCCAACACTTGTTTTGTCGTAGATTATCTCTTCCAATTCCAAAAACTTGATACTCCTATCAACCACAAAGCCCTTGCTCATACCAACTCCGAACCACCTCCAAATTCCGCCATCCACCTTTTCCCACTTTCCATTATACTCCACGACAATGTAGATCTGACTCATACCTATCATAGATTTTGACATTATCAATTAACAAACAATATAAAGCATACAACTACAAATTTTACATCAATACAAACAAAATAAGAAAAAAAACCCACCACAACCTCATCGGTAACCACCTCCCACCTCCCATAATCAAACACAACAAATCTCAAAGATAACCGACATCATAAGTGTTACAGTCAGAAACTTTTTGCTTCAACTTCCATATGTGCATTGTTAAAAAACTTTAACGACTTGCTGTAGACAATATTCTTTTTCTGATGAGTCTTTGTTTAGTGTATTTCAATTACATGATTGTACTGAAACCATATTTTTGTTTTTCGGAGTTCTGCTAAGGATATCTGTAAGCTTTTTTCTGATATAGTTTTATTGTTTCATTCATTCAGGTCACTCAAATTCGAACCAAGAAAGGACTTACAAAGGTCTTTTACAATGTCGGATTGTGAGTATTTTGGTGCTTTGTATTTTTCTTCGGTAATGCGGAAATGAACTGTTGTTCAACCAATATTCATTAATGATGCCAGTATGACTAATATTTCTATCACTTGCTAATCCAAAGAGGTTATGTAAAAAAAAATGTGAATCGTGAGAGACTAAACCAATGCAAACCAGAATTACCTACGAACTTGCTGGATCAAAGCCGAAGAGGAACCTCGAACTCGTAATCGAAATGAGTTGTGAGGCGTCGCCGGCGACGGAGGTCCCTTGCCGGGCGGAATGAGGCTGGGAGAAAGCTCGTTCTCTGGTGGTGGGGCTTGGGGTTTGGCAGAGTGGAAATGGGAGCGAAGAACGGTCGTGGAAATGGGTTTTTGCTTCTTTATTTTCTCTCTGGTGGTGGGGTTCGGTTTCGGCTTTGGCAAACTTCTGAAGATTTTGTTTGGTTTGGACGAAGAAGAAGAAGAAGCAGAAGAAGAAGAACGGCCGAAGAATTTGGTTTGGACGAAGAAGAAGAAGAACGGTCGAAGAAGAACCTCCGAAGATTTTGTTTGGTTTGGACGAAGAAGAAGAAGAAGAATGGTCGAAGATTTGGGCGAAGAAGCAGAGAAAGAAGAACAATGACTCAGGACAAGAAGAACGGTCGAAGAAGAACCAGCGAAAAAGATTTTGTTTGGTTTGGACGAAGAACAAGAAGAAGAAGAAGAAGAATGGTAGAAGCTTTGGCCGAATAAGCAGAGAACGACCACAAGAACAGAGGAATGCCCAGATTTTTTTTTGTTTTTTAGTTTTTTTTTTAACCTTTTATTAATATCTTTTCTTTTTACATTATTTTTTTGTTAAAAAGTTATTTTGCTAATTAAAATTTTTAAAGGTTATTTTACTAAATAAAGAAAGTGAAAAGGTCATTTTGCTAAAGCACTCTAAATTAAGATAAGGGAAATTTTAAGATGATGTAAGGTTTTTTTTACCTTATTAATGGGATAAAAAAAATTTTACCGCTAAATTGATTTTTGATGGTTCAGATAAAAAAAAAAAAAAAAGATGCACCAAATAATTAGAAGACTTACCACACATAGTTAATTATTCTTTTTAATATTAATAATTTTAAAAATGTTTCAAAAACATTAAAAAGAAAGAAACCCCATCCATCGAAGAAGGGAAAGCGAAACCGGCGGTCCCCCGCCCCTGCCACCGACCACCCCCACCAACTGGCCGACAAAGTTGCGATGAAGGCCGCGACGAAAGGGCATACCCATCCATCGGAGAAGAGAAAGGCAATCCGACAGTCCCCTGCCCCTGCCACCGACCACCTTGCCTTCCCAAACTCGGTGACGAAGTTGCGATGAAGGCCGCGATGGAGGCGAGCGGAGATCAGGCTTTCGATGGTTTTCTATTTCGGCGCTCCGTCGCCACCATGCCCTCCCTTGCTCGTCGTCAGAGAAGAAGGTCCTCCCTTCGCAATCGGCCGACGGAGGATCGCCCCTCGCGAACTCCGCAGATCCGGCGTCGACCACTCCCAGATCTGGTGCAGATCAGTCACCCATGTTGGTCACCCCTCGGCCTTCCCCACACCGTCGTTCGACTGTACGAACTTTCACGACGATCGGCGTAGACAACGCTACGGCATCGTCGTGGCTAGTCGGTCATTTGGTTGGTGCTTGCGGTCCTGCATCTCCATCGAGAGATCCGTCGCCGCGAGCCACGGTTTGAACGGCGGCACGAGCTTCGGTAACGGCGTCTGTCTTTCAAAAAAAAATTTTATAAGGGTAATAACTGCATTTAATCATGTGTGGTAGGAGTTACATTATTTTGGTGCTCCTCCATTGTTTCTTATCATCTGAGTGGTTACTAAATTTAACTCCATGGGTGGGGGAAAAAGTACGCTCCCCACCACAGAATTGCCCTTGAGATAAAGGGGGTAAAAGAGTCATTACGCACCAAAAAAACAACCAATATCTGTTTGACTGTATGCTTTCTGTTAAATAGTCTAACAGAAAGACCCTTTTTTTTTTTTTTTTTTTTTTTTACATTTTATTTTTCTGGGAAAACGGAAATTACATTTTTAAGTTTACAGGGCAAAATATTACATGGTTCATAATTTTTGTAATTAATCCAAAAATCTAATTTGATATATATATATATATATTTTTTTTTTTTTACACAGATATCTCTTCAATTTTTTGATTTTGACAATTTAGTCTTCAATTTTTTTTTTCTTGGTAAACAACTCTCTAAATTTATAATTTTCATCTTTTTGCTTATATTCATTAAAATTTGGAAGGTTTTTTTTTTTTTTCATATAACTTACACATTATAGTCTAAAAAGAGCATTGTTGATCATTTTGCTTAAATGCAATACAATTTCTCTCGAAAACTTAAAACCTCATTCAATTAACTAAATTTTAAATCTAAACTTTTATAGAAATTTATATTGAAATTAAGGAAAAATGATCAGCAATATCACTCTTTGACTGTTATGTGTTAATTTCGTGCCAACAAAAAAAAAACGTCCTAATTTTAATTGATTAAAGGGAAACAAATTAAATTATTAAAAATTATAAGTCCATGGAGTTAATTATCATGAAAAAAAAGTTTAAACACTAAATTGTTAAATTTTAAAAAATTTAGGGAACATTCGTACAAAATATACAAATACGCCTTTTTTTTGTAAAACTATGCTGATTACAGTAGCGCGTCAAGCTGGCCTGCGTATAAAATTACTTAAATCATAAGGTATTGACAAACAAATTTTGGATTTGAGCTATTAAATATATCACAGTTTAAATATTAAGGTAAAGACGAAGTGGAACCTACGACCCTTTTGTTCTTTTTGTTAGCATTTTAGCGAATAAATTACTGACACGTGGATGCCATTAGCATAAATAGTTAAACTATGAACGGAAGTTAACAAAAAGAACATATTACACCATTTTTAAGAGTTCACAGAACGTTTAATAAAAATAAAAAAGAGAAGGAAAAAAGAATGTAATTTTGCATGTAATTTGGGAAGCAAATGAACATTTTACCCCAATAAATATCCTGTACAAGATAACAGTCAGAAAAGGCACGCATGGGTAAACCATTTTTTATTATTATTATTGTTTCTTAATTTATTGTGCTCTGGCTTTGTTTTCTTTCAATCCGTGTGCACTCAAAAAGGATCCGCTCGGACGACAATTTAAGATGGCCTTCTAGAATTCTTCTTTAACTTGAATTAACTAACGAAATTCCTGATCAACTTTAAGTTGCAAAAATATTATATTTTCAATTTTTCATTTTTTGGTTATCATCTTTAAGCTAGTTATCTCATCGATGCATTCAATAACTATAATTCGTGGGTAAACTTATTAGGTAAATGATATATTTACAAGACATATTTAGTTCAAGTATTTTAGAAACCTAATAGTTACTATAATTATTTTATGAAAATTGTTATTTGCTTCTGTCTCCCTAATTAGTTAGGCTCCCTAATTAGTTAGGCGCCAAATTGTTGAAGCATAAAAATTGAAAGAAACTTCCTGGTACTTGTCTAAAGGTAAAGATATAGCCAACACGTTTGCTGATTAATATTACAGGATTATCTAAAACTGAAGATCACAAAAATGTTTGTTCTGCTAATGAAGGAGAATTTTCTCTAAACAAACACATAGACCTAATTGATAGAAAGTTCCTATTTTCTAACTGATTAAACTTGAGGATTCAATTCACATATGGTTGGCAATCGAAAGGGCCTTTTCAAGGTTTCTGTAAGCTTTCTCGTACCGCAAGAATCCCATAAACCAAAATTCGAAATCATCTTCGGTAACTATTTCGATGTACTTCTGTGCTGGCTTGTTCACATTTTCGCTTTGATTCGCTCTCTTGATTTTCTTTATTGGTATCACCACCTGTCAAATTGAAACATCAAATAAATAAATAAATAAATATTTAATCTACTAAGCCTTTATTTGATAAGTTAATTTAAGATTAAATTTGTAAGTTGGAATTAATTGATTTTTTAAAAACTAATTATAAATTTTATTATTTAAAAAAATAAAAAATAAAATAAAAAATATAATTTAATTTGATATTAACTCAAATATTAAATGAAATATAAAACTAATTAATTAATTTTTATCTATTTTATTTTTATTTTTTTTAAATAATTAAAGTTTTAATTAATTTTTAAAAAGTTAAATAACGTGTTAAAAAAAATTTAATTGTAACGGTGAACAACACACGCTAAACTTTTTTTCTTTTTTAATGGCTTTTATTGAACATAACTACTACGCGGGCACTCGGTCAAAGTTGTGGATCCCACATGAACAACTCGGCAAACTTTATTTTATTTTATTTTATTTTAAAAAATACTTGTAATACAGCTTAGAAAGTCAAGTCAAGTTATAAATGCTCTTCCTTGTCATTTCCTTCCCGAATTCCTGTTTCCTTCGGAAGTTTCGATGATATTGATTTCAATTGTTGGATCTTTTGCTAAAATTTCCTACTTTTTGTTTTTCTCAATCCTACCAGAGCAACTAAGTTTATGTTTGATAACAAAATTTAATTCTAACTAAATTATATTAATTATTTCATATCAATTTTCTAATAAAATTTATTATTAATTTTTAAAGAAAAGGGGTTTTATAGTTTCTAAGTGCGGTGCGGACTCAACTGTTCAGATTTTCAAGTTCATGATTCAATTACTAAATTCTGAAATCCAAATGGAAAATCCATATTTACAAGCAAAAAAATTATCAAATTTCCGACGTAAAAAGTTAACACCAAAAAAGAAAAAAAAAAAAAAAACATTGAAGGCTTACCCTGTAAGGTGCTCTAATCAACTTTCCAGTTGTAGAGGGGAAACTAATGGGTCTTTCACTGCAGAAGGCAATCTTTTGTGTTGAAATGAAAAGAAGACCAGCTATGGGACCTTCTGTTGTAGATAAGTAGCACTGAGAGGCCTTCAAAAGCTCTTCTCCTTCGTTCTCTCCAAATACCTGCTTAAATATATTCTCGCTCCCTCCTTCCTTTATCACCTTTGCCCCCAAGCTCAGCTTCCCCTTCACCGTCTCTGATAACCTTGTCCCAAGTTTTACTGCCATATTCGATTTTACAATTCAAAATCAGTTTAAACCCATTATTCTTGCTAAAGTTTTGGATCTATATATACATATGTGTACGTATATATGTATATCCTTACCATGCTCTCTAATCCTGTATGTGAAACTGCCACTTTTCGTCCCATTCTTTTTCTTATGACCCTTCTTTGGATCTCCTTCATCTGCTCAATATCCAAGAAATAATACCACATCATTCTATTTGTTTACAAACACACACACACATATATATATATGAATAGAGAGATAGAGAGAGAGAGAGAGAGAGAGGATGAAGGTACTTACTTGTGTTGAAAGAAGAGGAGCTATTTGAGGAAGATGGACTTTGGCATAAGCTGACAGGTTCAGATTGAGAAGAGGGCTTCTTAAGAGTTGTGTCGAATGAGTGAGTTAATGGACTTCCATTGAACTGATCTGAAGATTGGTTTCTCATTTTCTTATGTTCTGGTCAGAAAAGTTTCTCCCAAAAAGCTTTGAGCCTTTTTCCTGACCAAGTCCTTTTAGGAAGGAAGGAATCATCGAATCAAGGTCCTATTTAACTTAGTGGGTCCTTTATATTATATTGAATATTTAGTCATTCGACACATAGTTGAATTTGTTTGATATCGTTAAATTACTGAGATGTTATGTTATTTATATGTGGATTGTGCTTACTCTCTCTTGAACTATCTATTATATATATATATATATATAAGTTTTACACGAGACATATTTAATATGATATAAGAATCAGATTTTATAAGCTATGATAGGTTTAGACCAATGTCCATTTAAATGACACGTTAAGCGTGAGAAATGATATTGGATTGTGAATTTATCTTATCATCTCTCCTTAGCTTTTATGATAAATTCTATCCAAATTTATTTAATAGATCCAACTTTAAGAAAATATTATAATTTTTTATAATTTTTTATAATTTTGAAATATGCACTATATTTATTTTTTTTTTCTCTTTCTCAAACACATTCATATTTTGAATTGAAATATTTTTAAAATGAGCATTTCAAAATATCGTGCCAAACAAGGTTTGGAGTCCATATCCATAGGCATATGCCAACAAAAGCAGCAAAATATGATGTGGAAATTACTAATAGAATAATAGTATATAATAGAGAGAGAATTTTTTTTTTTTTCTTTTCTGGAGACTAAAGATCTTGAATTTTCAAATATTCTACTTGTTCGTATATATGGATCAAACTTTCAAATACGCGGGATTGTAGAAGGTGGCGTAACATTTTGGCAAGTTCTCAATGGGGAATGATTTGATCATTTCCTCATTTCCAGCTTCGAAGTCAATAAAAGTTGGCGATTTGGACCGGCCAAAAATACTAAGATTAGGAGGCGATTTTCCTGCTAAATCTATGCATCTTATGGAGGGCGTTCGTCAAATTCATAATTTTTCTTTCATTCATATAAAAGATTAATGAAAACACTCAAATATTTCAAATTTATAAACTCCTATATCCAAATTCCTTCTATCCTAGGCTGTTTAAATATTCGTTTATTTTTGTACTGATTTTTTTCTTTTTAATTTTCTAATATTAAGTAATGAAAAGTTCAAATTCAAACTTGAGTTACACAATCCCACACTCACGTATTTAATCACTTGAAAATATATATATATATATATATATATTAATTCACTATTTTCTTTTTAATTCTCTTCATATTTACTTTTAAGGACATATACACCATTATGAATCCAATTTTATCACAAACCCAAAATAATAAGCTACAACTTTTCATATATTCTTAAAATTTGCTGTGATTATTTTCATATAGTTTCAAGGATTTTTCATAAATAGAAGTTATGTTTTACGTTCTTTTAATAATTCCACGCACATATTATAAATTCAAAAACTATTCATAAATATATTTTATGTTTTACGTTCTTTTATATATAATTCTACACACACATACACACATTGTAAACTTATTTCTAACTATTAGAAGTGGAAGAGTCAGAGATATTAGTATTTATTATTTTCTAGAAGGGTTAAGAATTGGACTAAAAGTTTTGAACTACACAAAAAATATATAAATATTATTTTTACTTCTTTCTTTGTTATCTTCTTGTATCTGTCCATGCTTCTACAAAATAACCCGACTTGAGTTTAATTCATTTTAAAGCTGAAGCCTAAAAAATCAGAACTTGCAAAATTAAATAGTAAATTAGGTTTTTGCTTTATTTGAGATTCTAAGATTAAAATGTGAATACACTTAAAAGTCATATTTAGAGTACAGTCAAAATATCTTTTAAAAAAATTAAGAAAAATGAACTTACTTAATATTAAGAAATTAAAAAAAAATTTGTGAAAGACTTTAGTTTCTTCTCTATATCAAAAGCATATCAGATGCCACATAAAATGGACTTCGAACATTTGATTAAAAGTAGTGCCAAGGATACAAATTCTTTTCTCAATTTTTAAACTTTCAATCCCGTGGAACAAGATATAACCTTTTGATCTTGATTATGATAACATGATACTTACTTGTATTGTGTACGGGGTATTTGGGTTTAATGAAATTGTGGCTGCATTCGAGAAAGATTTAACTGAACTGGCTACATATCATATAGAGGGATTGGGCCATATGTAGTTCTTAGGAATTTTGGATTTAGGGATTAAGATTTGGATATTGAATCAAAGTCAAATTTGGAATATTTTAATTTATATATTTTTACACAGGTAAATGGCATCTTTGGATTTTTGTTCGAAAATTTTTGACTTAATTTCAATTTGGTAGGTATTGAGATATATGACCTCATTTGGCTTTTGATTGGGTTTGATAAACTTCAAGATGAATGATCTTATTTTAATTTTGCTTTGGTAGGTTTTGAGATTAATGACCTCATCTAACTTTTGATCGGATTTGATAAATTTCGAGGTTAATAACCTCATTTCAATTTTAATTTGTTAGGTTTTGAATCGCTCTTGTCTAAGGTGCCAAAAGTTAGGTGCTCTGTTCCGATGCCATATGATGACTTTGAACCCAATTCTCATGATAAAGATATTCGATTGTTGAGGGATAGATTTCATGGGATCATTTCCAACTTCTTTTGGTTTCCTCTACATCCTGCTTGTAGTGTTGTGAAGTTTTTAAAGGAAAACATGTTACCTCGGATTGGTACGCCCCGCGCTATCATCAGTGATCAAGGCACACATTTCTGCAATCGTTCTTTCGAGGCCCTGATGTGCAAATACTGTGTGATTCACAAAGTTTCAATTGCTTATCACTCACAAACGAACGACCAAGCTGAGTTGGCAAACCGAGAGATCAAGCAAATCTTGGAGAAGATGGTAAACCCCGATCGCAAAGATTGGTCTTTGCACCTTTCCGATGCACTTTAGGCATACCATACTGCATTCAAGTCCCCTCTTGGAATGTCTCCTTGTAGGCTTGTCTTTGGAAAAGCCTGTCATTTACCTATAGAGCTTAAACATAAGGTTTATTGGGCTATCAAAGCCCTTAACTTTGATTTCAGTACTGCAGGTATACATCGCAAGCTCCAGCTATGGGAAATTGAAGAGTTGAGAAATGATGCATATAATAACTGCAAGATTTACAAGGCTAGAATGAAGGTGGCTTATGACAAGCAGATTTTGGGTAGAACGTCGAGCCAAATCAGAGGGTGCTTCTTATGACTCCCGTCTGCATCTTCACCCAGGTAAGTTGAGGTCGCGGTGGACTGGTCCATTTGTGGTGAAACAAGTCTTTCCCAATGGTGCTGTCAAGATCGAGGACCCAAGTGATGGGAGAATTTTCAGAGTTAATGGTCAGAGACTAAAGCATTATATTGACCGAGTGAGCCAGGCTGAAGAAATCATTCTTGAGGTCTTGGTCTATGAGTAGTTTGCTTCCAACCCTTTTTGTATCATATTTTTGTATCTTTTATTTTTGTGTGTTTTGTGTGCTTTTATTTTTAGTTTGTTTTTTTGTGCTTTTATATTTGTTTGTGTGTTTTAGAGAATCAGATCAGGTAGCTGATCATCTATGTTCCCACCGTCATCATCCAGGTATTCTCTTTCCCTATCTGCTTCATATTTGTACATATTTTTAGACATTAAAGATACTGTCTAATTTTTTATTGGGGGTGGTAAGCATATTCATGCATGAGTTTAATTTTTATCATTTTGGAATTTAGATCAAAATGTTTGCAAAGTTACCTAAGTGTGATTTCAAAATGCTCGGTTTGAGTCAGTTTTTGTTATCTTGAGTATTAATGTAATAACCCAAAATTTTGATGAATATGTGATTTCCTTAGATACAAGGTAAACCTAAGTCTGAATCATGTATATCAACATGAAGCTCATGATCTGATTATTAGATTATGTTTGAGTTCTTGTATGTATTATGAGACTCAATGATAATTTATTAAGTCAATAATAAGGCTTTATGATGAAAAAGGCCGAACCATAAATTATGATCCAATGAATGAACAGGATAAATTATGACTTGAATAGGAGGGTACTGCAATGTATTAAGCAGTATAGGAATTATACTGTGTTTGACCATCATTACGGATACCGAACGAAATATAAGGAATGGGATCATTTTAGAAAAATCAGAAATAATATTTGGAGCAACAAATACTAAGTAGCTTCAAGTCCTAAGAAAAATCCATACGCAGTCCAGTTAAGTGTATATAAATTATGGATTACAGCTCAGTATAACTGTACTGTTTATAGTTAAAACAGTATTGATACTATCTGGATTATTAAAAAAATGGAATATGTATTACGAGAGAATGTCAAACATGGTATTACTTGGAGGCCAAGTAAGTAAAGATAGATATGTGAATTTTGGGATTTTTGAAATTATGGGAAAAATGGATAATTATGAAATGATTTTAGCTCCAAAATCATCCACATGGCCGGCCACCTCATGTGGACTTAAGAGCAAATATTTTATTTTTAGGCCCAAATATATAATTTTAAGAATAAAAATAATTGTTCGAAATTCAAGAATTTTCACCTATAAATAGGTGATGTAGGTTTGCATGTGGACCATTTAGTTGAGCTCAAAGTTTTTAGTTCTCTCCCAACCTTCCTCTAGCCCTTTGGAAACGAAAAAAAAAAAAAGAGAGAGTGAGAGAGAGGAGTGGCCGATTGGTGTTGGGTGAGTGGGAAGGAAAATTTTTCTCAACCCGAAGCTTAGATCAATAACCCAAACTTAAAGGTATTTCTCTTAATCCCTTTAAGCATTTCATTAAGTTCAATTAGAGATTTACTTGTATTTCCAAGCTTGGGATGTAAGAGCATCTAACTCATCCTTTTTATTTTTCTATGTTATGGTTTTTGTGTGATTAGAATATGCTTGATCTAGGTTTAGATGATCTTGATTGTCAAGTTTAAGTATGAATGTGATGATATGCCTTAGAAAGAATGAAGAAATTATATACACCTATCTTATGTTTGTTGATATGTCCCCACATGCTTAAGAAGAAGCATTGTATGAATGATGATGATGGTGTTGATGTATGATAAATGAAGGGCTAAAAACTAACCTAAAACCCTAATTTGATAAGACACGTAAGGATTACCTATTTGGGTTTTAAGTAAGATGATCAAAAGTATGGATGATAAGAATATACGTAATGCGCTGCATGAATTGATATAGGCTCACAATTACAACCGTTTGAGGTAGGGTGTGTGAATTTTTATATAAAAACCAATTAAAAACAAAACTGTCAACTTTCACGAAGAAAATTTTTCAAATTCTAAGCCGATTTAAAAATAAAACCGGACTTTTAAAACTGTGTAGGGTACAGAAATTCATGCACATAATTTTTAAAACTGTGCATGATATAGGAAATTCCTGCACATGCACCTTCAGTCAAACTACAAGGCTGTTTTCAAAAGCAGTTTTCAAAGTTTTATGATTTTATAGTCCTAATTACAAAGAAATCACGGTTTTACAAAGAAAATAGTTTTAAAATGAATTTAAAAGTGATTTTAAAAGGTAATTTCAAGTATTAAATCAAGATAATACTTGAAATTATGAAAACAAGTTATTTTTTTTAGAAAATGAGAAAAGGCCTAAGATTTCTTAAACAGTAATAGTTTTATGATGGATAGTAATCGGATAGAATACCCAAGTTATTAGGTTGGGCTTTGTACCCAAGGTTATTTGTAATAACCAAATGGGATACCGCTTAAATTTGTTGGGCTTGTATTTAGGGTTACTTATGGTTGTTGGATAGGATATCAACATTAAATGTTATGGTTTATAATAAGATAGGATGATCCTTATCTTACACCCTACTTGGTAATAGGAGGGTAACCTATTGTTGTGACTCGTTGGAACAACAAACCCAATACCTAGGACAACCGATAAGTATAACTCTACCTATAATATGGGCAAAATATTTTTATTACATTGTATGTTTTTCAAAAATTCATGCATTGACTTACATGATGTACATATATTTTATGTTTTATGTCTTATTATTGTGACATCATGAAAATATGTTCACTAATAATAAATCATATGATAAGAACAAGATTAAGTTTTCAACTAAGAAACAGTTAAGATTCAAGTTTTCAAGTATGATCAATCAAGAATAAGCTTTCCCGTAATAAGATAAGACAGTTTTCTTGTGTCGTACCGACTTGCCACGAGGGCGGGTTTAAACAGTTTGGTCCATGGTTTGAGTTGGATTGGATTAGCTGCCCCCAACTACTCCATGTTAAACTATTTGGTTCATGGTTTGAGTTGAATTGGATTGGTCGCCGCAACCACTCCATGGCTATGTGCCACGGTACGTGCACACATGATATGTAGGGGGCCCAAAACCAAGTTAATCTAAGAAAACATAATTGATTTATAAGAGAGCATAATCGGTTCATGCATTCTTTTGCTAAAAATATTTTGCAAAATAGAAAGTTATACTTACTGAGTATAAGCTCATAACTTACGTTCATGCTGTAGGTAAGCAACCTACCGACAATGCTTGATGTAAGACTATAGAGAGATGACATTACAGACTATGAAATTTAGGTTGGGCACCACCACGGATTTTGGAAAAATGTTATGTAAAATGTGTTTGTATTATGTTATAATAAGTTGATAGTACTAGTATATGATAACTAGTATGATTTGTTAAGATGTGGTTTTAAAGCTCGGTACTCGAGTAAGTATATATAAATAAGTATGAGTATAAGTTAAATTTTAAATTGAAAGAATAGAAAAAAACCATTTTCGTATTTTTATATAAAGTAAAAGTAAGTTTTAAGATAAAGTATGTTTAAGTAAGCATGATAAGGTAACAGCTCCATGAAATCGGGTCATTGGAAAGTTAAGTATTTAAGTTAAGTAAATACAAAGTCACGGCCCTACGAAAGTCAATCGTGACAGAGATGGTATTAGAGCCAGGTTTCCTGCCATCCGGTTTCACAATTCTACCACCAGCATCACAATTCTTGTAAGATTGTTTTCTTATTCTATTTCATGCATATTAATAATGTGAGACTATAATATTATTATGATAAAGACATGAACCTGGTGTCAAACCTGGGTTGGATTAAAGAGGACCGCGAGACTTCATCGGCATTCTGGGGAATGAAGCCATGCATCTTTGATGGGACTCAGGAAGTGACTGCATTAGCTGTGTGGCTGCACGATATAGAGATCATCTTCAGATTATGTAATGTAGGGGCGTATCTTCAGGTTATGCTTGCCAGCTGATACCTAGTTGGGGAGGCTCGTGCATGGTTCCTTAACATAGGGGATCTTGAGATGAGATTCCTAAATGATTTTTCTTAACAACACCTGAACGAACTTTAGAGTCCTAGTCACTCCAAGATATGGACCACTGCCTGGAAAGGGACCGCATATGCATTATTACAATCCTGAGATATACCAAGATATGTTCATGAGATGATACGTCAACTATGTTGCAGCTTGATGCGTTTATCCAAATGAGTCTATGGGTCATTACTGCCAGTAGATCATAGTTATGTAGCGAAAGCGTGATGGATAAGCTAAGCTTACGATGTGATATGATGAGATCGCAATAAATCTCTAGCATGATACGATAAGTTACGATATTTTATTATATGATATGATAAGATATGAATGAAAGAATGAGTATTAGAAATATCAGGAACTAGAATTAGAAGATGGTTCGCCATGCGTACGACCGAACCAAATTTCGTCAAAGCCTAACCTTGCAACGGTGGTAGCCGATTAACAACAAGGAATGAATAGGCTTTGAAATCAGATAGTTCATCTGAATCAGATGCCCCTTGCTAATAAAGCTCCATCTCGGGCCAATCTTGTACTTGCAGAAGTTACTCAAGGTGTTCTACTGACCGCAGCAGTTGGAGCACAAGCAAACCCGCCTATAGTTCAAGAAAATTTGTTGCATGAGCAATTTAGGCGTACAAAGGTGCCTGAATTTAAGAGATTTACCTCACCCTAGAATGGTGTTAGCCATAAAGTTTTACTCTAAGGAATAGGATTGACACTATGGAATTTAAGTTTCATGTTTGTGAAACTTATGCCCCTGTAAGAGTATTATTAGATATGGAAAAATGTTTGATAGTGCCTTGACTCGTTGATAACATCAAGGCAATGCGCAAACATAAGTTGGGTGTTGCCAACAACAATTTAGTAAACTACAATGATGGCTATGAGTTTGATGATGGAATTTATGATATGATCATATAGTAATAGAAATTATGTAATGATAGGAAGTTTTAGAGCCCCAAAATCAGCCACATGGCCGACTATCTCATGGGGACTCAAGAGCAAATATTTTGTTTTCAGGCCCAAATATGTAATTTTAAGAATAAAAATAATTGTTTGAAATTCAAGAATTTTCACCAATAAATAGGTGATGTGGGTTTGCATGTGGACTATTTAGTTGAGCCTCAAAGTTTTTAGTTCTCTCTCAACCTTCTTCTAGCCCTTAGGAACCAGAAAAAAAAAATGAAAAGAAAAAGAAAGAGTGACAGAGAGGAATGGCCGATTGGTGTTGGGGGAGTGGGAAGGAAAATTTTTCTCAACCCAAAGCTTAGATCAATCATCCCAACTTAAAGGTATTTCTCTTAATCCCTTTAAGCATTTCATTACGTTCAATTAGAGATTTAGTTGTATTTCCAAGCTTGGGATGTAAGAACATAAGCTCATCCTTTTTATTTTTCCATGCTATGGTTCTTATGTGATTAGCTTATGCTTGATCTAGGTTTAGATGATCTTGCTTGCCAAGTTTAAGCATGAATGTAACGATATGTCTTAGAAAGAATTAAAGAACTATGTATGCCTATCTTATGTTTGTTGAAATGTCCCCACATACTTAAAAAGAAGTATTGTATGAATGATGATGATGGTGTTGATATATGATAAATGAAGAGTTAAAAACTAAACTAAAATCCTAATTTGGTAAGACAAGTAAGGATTACCTATTTGGGTTTTAAGTAAGATGATCAAGAGTATGAATGGTAAGAATATACGTAACGCGCTGCATGAATTGACGTAGGCTCACAATTGCGATCGTTTGAGGTAGGGTGTGCGATTTTTTATTTAAAAACCTATTAAAAACAAAACTGTCAACTTTCACGAAGAAAACTTTTTCAAATTCTAAGCTGATTTAAAGATAAAACTGGATTTTCAAAACTATACAGGGTACAAGAAATTCCTACACAAGATTTTTAAAAATGTGCATGGTACAGGAAATTCCTATACATGCACCTTCAGTCAAATTGCAAGGCTGTTTTCAAAAGCAATTTTCAAAGTTTTATGATTTTATAATCTCAATTACAAAGAAATCATGGTTTTACAAAGAAAACAGTTTAAAAAGGATTTTAAGAGTGGTTTTAAAAGGTAATTTCAAGTATTAAATCAAGATAATACTTGAAATTATGAAAACAATGTATTTTTTTTAAATGAGAAAAGACCCAAGATTTCTAAAATAGTAACAGTTTTATGACGAATAATAATCGGATAGAATACCCAAGTTATTTGGTTGGGATTTGTACCAAAGGTTACTTACAATAACCAAATAGGATACCGCTTGAATATGTTGGGCTTGTATTTAGGGTTACTTATGGTTGTTGGATAGGATGCCAACATTAAATGTTATGGTTTATAGTAAGATAGGATGATCCTTATCTTGCACCCTACTTGGTAACAGGAAGATAGCATGTTGTTGTGACTCGTTGGAATAACAAACCCAGTACCTACGATAACCGGTAAGTACAACTCTGCCTATAACATGGCCATAATGTTTTTATTACATTGTATGTTTTTCAAAAATTCATGCATTGATTTACATGTTATACATATGTTTTATGTTTTATATTTTTTGTCTTAATATTGTGACATCATGAAAGCATATTCATTAATAATAAATCATATGATAAGAACAAGATTAAGTTTTCAACTAAGAAACAGTTAAGATTCAAGTCTTCAAGTATGATCAATTAAGAACAAGTATTCATGTAATAAGATAAGACAAAACAGTTTTCTTGTGTCGTACTGATTTGCCATGAGGGCGGATTTAAACGATTTGGTCAATGGCTTGAGTTTGATAGGATTGGCTGCCCCAACCATTCCATGTTGAATGGTTTGATTCATGATTTGAGTTGGATTGGTCTAGCCACCACAACCACTGCATGGCTATGCGCCATGGTATTAGGACACATATATATGTAGGGGGCCCAATACCAAATTAACATAAGAAAACATAATTAATTTATAAGAGAGCATAATCGGTTCATGCATTCTTTTACTAAAAATATTTTGTGGAATAGAAAGTTGTACTTACTGAGCATAAGCTCATAACTTACGTTCATGTTGTAGGTAAGCAATCTACCGGTAATGCTTGATGCAAGACTATGGAGAGATAACACTATAGACTGTAAAATTTGGGTTGGACACCCCCACGACTTTTGGAAAAGATGTTATGTAAAATATGTTTGTATTATGTTATGATAAGTCGATAGTACTAGTATATGATAACTAGTATGATTTGTTAAGATGTGGTTTTAAAGCTCGATACTCGAGTAAGTACATATAAATAAGTATGAGTATAAGTTAAGTTTTGAATTGAAAGAATAAAAAAAAAATTTATGTATTTCTACGTAAAGTAAAAGTAAGTTTTAAGATAAAGTATGTTCAAGTAAGCATGATAAGGTAACGGCTCTATAAAATCAGGTCGTTGGAAAATTAAGTATTTAAGTTAAATAAGTACGAAGTCACGACCCTACATAGGTCGGGTCATGATAATTAAGAAATGATTTCCAGAGTTCTTTTTGTGCACATTTTAAACCTTATGGTAAGATGGTTGTTGATACATTTAGTTGAGAAAAATTCTCGAGTTAAAGTGTTTCATTTTTTGTGAGTTTTAAGAGTTGAGAAAACTGCTTTTTGAACTTTTATTGATCTTTTGAGTTTGTACAATCATTATTTGGAATACCCCTATAATCATTGATTTTTAGCTGAGCTTTTAGTATTGTTTTTCTTCTTGTATTTTTCATCTTACATTTTCTTGTTAGAACTTTCTGAGATGAATTGTAAGCTAGGCTAGAGTTCTTTGGTGAGGCTAGAGATGATCCTAGATGTGTAGTGAATTTATTTGGGTTTTGATTCTCCAATGGTTTGTAAAGTTGATATATTAGAGTGAATAATTTCTCTTTTATCTTATTTCTTTCTCATATCAATATATTTCATTGTCAGCTTTTATATAAATCTAGTCAAGCTCTTTTTATGTAAATTGTTGCATAATAAAATATATTGATTATCAGTAACCTTGCCACGCTCCACCGTCTTGCATCAAACATTGCTGACAGGTTGTTTACCTACAGTATAAACATAAGACATGAGCTTTCACTTAGCAAGTACAACTATCAATCCGTAAAACATTTCATAATGGAACAATGCATGAACCAATTATGCTTTCATTATGTTGTCTTATGTTAGCATATCCTTGGGCCCTTATATAACATAAGTGTACGTACCGTGGTGCGCAGCCATGGAGTGGATGGGGCGGCCAACCAGATCTAACTCAAACTATAGACCAAACCCGCCCATAGTGGGTGGTCGGTACGACACGAGGCAAGCTTGCTTGCCATCATACTTAAAATCTCTTCTTAACTTGTTCTTAAAAATAGTTTTCTTCTTGAAAACAATCTTTTACAACAATTTCTTACTTGAAACTGGGTTCTCATTCTTACCGAGTGATTTATCTTTAGTGAGCATGCTTCTGTTGCCACAATGATAAAATATAAATCATACGTACTACATCATCAAGGCATAAATCATATGCATCATCAAGGCATAAATCATATGCATCATATCATCAAGGCATAAATCATATACACCATATCATACATGCATGAGCTTAAAATCATACAAGTAGTAAAAACATTTTCCGTCTATGCTGTAGGCGGAGTTGTACTTACAGGTTATGCTAGGTCTGGGGTTTTGTCGTTACGACAGGTTACCTCAATAGGTTACCTTCCTGTTTCCAAAAACGGAAGTAAGATAAGAATCATCCTATCTTACCATAAACTATTTCATTTAATATTGGTATCTTAACCAACATTAGGTGTAACCCTAGTTATATGTCCCCCTCATATGCTTTAATGATATCCTTATTGGTTACTAAGTGTAACCCTAGGGACATGTCCCAATAATAATCAAACAGTATCCTGTTTAATTACCTAACGAACTTTAGGCTCAAAGCCCAACGGTACTTGGTATCCTATTAGGTTACTATTGGTAACCTTAGGTTTAGGCCCAAGTTAAGTTTAAATTTAAAAAGCATGTTGGGCTACTAAGGCCCAATAATTAAGGTGGTATCCTTTAAGGTTACCCTAAATAATCTTGGACCCAAGGCCCAACATATAATATTTGTTCTTAAATAACTAGGCCCAATTACAATTAGGTAACTTATCCGATTACTATGTGTCTTACGTTAGGTTACTAATTATCTTAGCTTATTTTGCTTAATTATTTCTTTTCTTACTAAACTGGATTTGATTAACCATTTAAAACTGTTTTTAAATAAAACTGTCTAAGTTTTGAAGGAATTTGATGAAAACAGTCAAATCGTCAGTGCATGTGCAGGAATTTCCTGTGCATGCACTGTTTTGAAATTCCTGAGTCGGAGCTTACTATTATGATTCAGTTTCACTTTGAAATCTGTTTGGATTTTGAAAAAGTTTTCTTCATGAAAGTTTTAGATCTTGAAAAACCCTACAACTTTCGTATTTTGCTCAAAACCCAGTTCTGCCTTTGCTCTGTCCTTTCCTTTCACACGCACAACCCAACCAAAAAAAATTCACACCAAGATTATCCACCAAACCTCCAAATTCATCAAAACAAAATAAAATGTATTTTAAGGTATGTTTTGTTTCATTGTTTGATGCTATTAGTATTGTTCTTTTCAGTTTGGGATCCCTTCGGAGAGATTGAGAGATTTTCTTGGTGATTTTCGTCTTGTAAGTTTAAGGAGATAATAAGAAATACCTAGAGAATGATAATTGAGGGAGCGGCTATATGGTTGATTGATGATGCTTTATTGTTTTAGAATTATATTAGGCTTGGCGAATGATTGATTTTTGTCAACAAGACTATTTTAAAGTTTTTAATTTCTTAATTCATTGATTTTATCGATATGGTGATTTAATTATTTTATATATTAAAAACATGCCTTAGGGCTGTGTTTTGTGCGTGCGCGTGTCATATTATTGTGGTGATGATTTAATATTTAATTTGTTTTTTAAATAAAATTTTCGGATAGGATAGGACATTCCCTGGAAATTTCCAGTTTTGAATATCTGTTTTCAAAATCAATTTTGAAGGACTAAACTATCTCCATTTTTAATAAATTTAGTACAGTTGGAAAGCCCTAGATGTCTATTTTCATTTGAAATCAATTTCAAGTCGTTTGGAGACCTGTTAAAATTTGTATGAGTTTTCAAAGTCGCCTGAATATGGATGTAATTTTGTGTCGTTATTGTGGGAAATCTCTAAGTGGACTATTGTTTAACCAATTGGGTTACGTCTGCCAGTAGTGTAAGTTCATGGTGGATTAGTTAGCCTTTAGTGAGAACCAAATATTTTGACTCAAATATTACATCGTAAGGTAATTTTCAAACTCAGATAATTTTGAGTCGTAAATGTGGTGAGGAACTTTTTTGTTGCGATTTTTGAAGCATGAAGTTATATGAAAATGGTATCCATGTTGTCCATCTAGTATCCGTGGAAGAGAGAACATAGAAGGGGGTCCTCAAAATACAAGTCACTGAAAAAAAAAAAAAACGAGAGACACCAACTCTAATAACTAACACATGTCAATAAAGTGGAACCATACAATTATAAGGACAAGTAGAAGAGATGAGTAACTAAATGCATGAATCAGCTATCAAGCCCATTCGTTATTGAGACCATGCGCTTCAAAGTGGTTTGTAGGGTTAGAACTGAGATCAGGGGTATGAAGAAGAGTGTTTTTATGTTGTTAAAAAGGTGGATGGCTGGCAAATGGTGTGTACTCAGTGTCGTTGGAGCTCATGGCCAGTGACGAAAGAGGTACCGTATTGAGTTTGTTGAAATCGGATATCAAAGAACCAAACTTGGTCATCTCCATGAGCTTGACCAGCACCACCTTAAACGGGATAGCTCTACGGTCCAATTCAGATCTCGCATTCATTGTCCATCTATGAAGGATTATTATTATAAGTATGGAACATACGTTCAAACACTTCGTGACTACTTCCAGCAAAAAATAAAAAAACACTTCATGACTACCAATATATGGCATCAAGGATGCTGTCTCGAATAACAAGCAACTGCAACATGGTGGCCATTGAGCCTTATGATAGTGCAACTTCCTTTTTCCTTCCCATCACCATATCCTTAGCCTATATACGTGCATGTGTGTGTGTTTATATGGACCTGCAACATCTACTTCCTAATGACACAACACAGAAGACAAGGAAAGATACTGCACCCCGACGAAGCATATAATTCTGATGCAGTATCGAGTAATGCATTTCCTTTCGCAAATGAAACAAAGAATTAATAGTGTTTTCTCTAATCCAAAACAAATTTGACTATATATACATATCAAGTTCAGTTATCTAAATCTAATCCTGCCACTAATACATAAATGAATATGATCGGAATAATAAATCGGGACCTGGTGGGTTAAAAGAGAAGAAAGCCTCACCATGATCTTCTGCTCGGAATTTCAGACGCTCGGGCCCTTTCTCTTCTGTAAGAGCAACACTCATTTGATAAAAAGGTCTGAGCTCAGGAATCCTCCAAATTGCCTTATGTGACCTTTAAGTATAAAACAGTTTCAGCACTTCCCTCCCTTTACAGTCTAGCTTCTTCTCCACGAGATGGTTATTGTCATGTCAACTGTGAACACCGATGTCCATAGTTGTGAGGAGATGATAGCATCATGAAGATGTCTCCGTTTTCACCATTAAGATTCTCTCAACATCTTTTTCTCTGTCCATTCAAGTAACCAGCTGTAGAGAAATAATATTTACACCGATTCTCAGGTGCAATACTTGGACAGCTCCAGCAAAAACGTATATGAACAAATAAAAAATGGAAAAGAAAAGACGTCAGGGGAAAAAATAAAGGCTCCTTACCAACAAAAGGCAGGTAATAAATATATACAACTTTCTATCATTATCTACCGGAGGACATGGCATCCTCAATTCTACTGATTACAATGCTTAGATCACAACGACTTTCAAGAGCTTTAACAGCAGCTCGGTGTGCTTTCTTATGCCATTTGAGAAGATTGTAAGATTGTAGAAGAGACCATCTTGCTTGATTTGACATCTTTGCAAAAACATAACAAAAAAAGAGGTTGCCAAATTTAACAAGCATGGATGGAAAGATTTGCGTGTATATACTCTTTTGAAAAATGTGCATATCAGCTGAAGATATACCTCGGCTATAGATAATGGGGGCTGCAGAAGAGCACATGTGCTCCGGAAGAGATTTTCATCATTTTCTCCACCCTCAGCTTCACCATAAATAAGAGCTTCAGCAGCAATACCAGCAAAAAGCACCATACAGTATCTAATGTGTTTTGCACAGGATCAACCATTACTAAGATGCTTAATAATTGTGATAACGAGAAATGTTAACAAGGTCGAGCAGATATTACCCCATAAACTAGATAAGATTGGCAAAAAAAAAAAAATACAAATTACCCAGAGTCATACACACCTATCAAAGGAAGTACCATCCACTCTTCCTTCAGCAAGGTCATTAGACATTTTCTCATCCCAAAATTGAGTTCCTGCCTAAAACATAACCGAGTTTTCATTTCCATTCTAACTAGTTTAAAATATTATGAGAATAAACCGACAGGAGTCACAGGACAAATTTAATGATTTCTCAGCAACTGGTCTAAACAGAAAATTTCCTGTGGCTAGTGGCATGAAATAGACATACATACTAGCATATGTACACAGAATCTATCATCATCTCCAATCTCTGTTGGTTAAAGAATCGCGGTATAGCAAGAAACAACTAGGTGAAACTCCACGTGAAACACACAAGACAATTACCTGCCCTTGAATGCCCATTTGCACGGCAACAATTGGGTCTAAAATGACTCCCCGAATCGGACAGCCCATCAAGTATGCTGCAATATCAGTAAAATGAATCATTAGAATAGGTTTGTGCACTTTATTACAACGTCTAGAAGGTTTGTTGAGAAAACAAATGTAGTTTGGAAAAGTATTTACAAAGATTAGTAGCAGTTCTTAATTAACATTCCAAGTAAAATTCTCGGTTGACATTTGGCATATAATCAAACATCCAAACGTTAATCAGACACTTACCTGTTAGGAGATGCCCTGCTTCATGAACCAGGATCCTACGTCTGTTTGGAGGCCAATAACTCGATAATTGAGCTAAACAGCAACCACCAAGGAAGGTAGAATCAACAAATGCTAGCCCCAATATTGCTGCAAGGTTAGGCCTAATATCAATGCCTTGGGAGAGAAGAAATGATGTTCCACCAAGGAATGCAATCATAGCAAGACTAGAACTTCCGGATAAACCCCATTTTTTGGGAGCAAATTTTGACGCTGCAAAAAAGGGAATAAGATGGACAAAGATTAACTCTATATAAGAATACTTGCATCCAAAGCATACATTGATAGATTTGGAATCAGTAGGACACTCATACATACACAAATACATAGATATATATATATATATATATATATTGTGGTAAGAAATAAAATAATGTTATGGAAAATCAAATAAAAAATATGATACAAGGCAAGAGATGAAGCTCTCCTCTAAAAGTTTGAAGTAAGAAACCAAACAAAAACCAAAATACTAATAGTTTCATGTCAACTACCCTTCAATTCCTAACAACCAAAGAAAAAGAAACGCCTTATAGTCCTTTACCAGTGACACCACATGAGCCTTAGAACTTATCATATCCTGCATAAATTCCACATTCTATTCTTTTTTCGATACATTGCTAGCTCTTCGAAGGATTTGAGCTACGGATCACTACCTAAAATCACCCCATCCTTACTAACTGGGCTAGCACCAGTTGACTTAATTCCTCATTCTCTTTGAACCTCTTTAATATCCTCAAACTCCTTTGAAGCCCAAACTAGCTACAAGCAAAAAATTCAGTATTCCCTTTTCCCTATCCTTATTAGATATCAGTTTCACCATAAAGACGTCCGATTAACGATACACCAACATACGTACATATACAACAACTTAAACGCTACCTTACAATAAAAAACCAAATGATCAGGACTCTCCATATCTTCTTTCATGAGACAACAAGAAAACATTCATAATTCTTTCCTTTTCGGCAAAACCTTAGATGTAGTAACCTTACCACGCACCAATAAACTAGAAAAAACCTGAATTGTGGTGGGCGGAACAGGGGCATTAAAGATGAAACTACAAGGTTCAAATGACAGCATAGCCAGTTTATGCTCTAATAAAAAGGGAAGTGCAATAGTTTGTGAATAAACTCAACGACCAAAGGACTATGCCCTTTTATCATAAATTGAAAACACAAGTCTAACTGCTTCAAGCAAGCCAAAGAGTTCCTCCTTTTTTTTTTTTTTTTTTGACAGTTTAAGCAAAGAGCTTAAATTGAAGAACATAAGCACCTTGCACTTACTGAGCCTGTGAAGGAATTGACAAACTGAAGAAGAAATTGAGTAAACAGTGTTTGTAGAAATAACCATATGAGGACAAGGTTTTTAAGAATCACCTTCTAAACCAGTTGAATCCTTCAGTACTGTTGGTGTAACATTTCTTGTTCCCTCCAAAACTGAAACAGATAAAATGAAACTTTAATAGACAAGTGCAAAAGCTAACAAGAATCAATGGCACGAATTAGATCATGTACCACAATTCCAGAATCAAACGCTAAAACCAAATTTTCGTAGATACAAAGTAATGTACATGTACTACAGATTGTGTTCTTCCAAAAGTCACTGACTTGAAAACCTATAGAGTAAAGATTCAATATGTTGAAACCTTCGTGCCCATGTTAAGAAATGTTTCTCCACAATATTGCTTTAAAACCCGAAACAGAAAAGTAAAGGCCAAGAGAACATATTCCTTTAGCCTGATCTCGATGATACCATAAACCGAAGCTATTGAATATGAAAAATTATTCTTTCTGCCAAATATCCTAAATCGGTAAAGAATTGCAATGAGCCTTTCAACAGACTACAAGCAAGAACTCCCAGAAGCAATATAACCTTAACAAATCCCGTATCAATTCAACAACAATACAGAAAACTTTCAGAAATCAAACAAACTAACAAATATTTACAGAAAAAAGTGAAAAATGGATTACCGATGTTCCTGAATTTTCCAAAATTGGGTAAGAAGCCTCTGTCCTTGAGAAACTTAAAAGCGTTCCCAACGAGTCTCATGTCATCAGCATTTAAGCACGTGTCCAAAACCTCCCAATCCCTCTGAAACCCAGAAAGCCCCAATTCATGGCCGAACTGAGAAGACCCATTTGAGGGCTCGAGACGGAGTTCGTGTTCGACGGATTTAAGGAAGCGGAGAGCACCAGCAAGGTCCTTGCGCTTGACGGCTTCCTCGTACTCTTTCCATTCCCGAAGAGCTGATCTCACAACACCTCGCAGTCGCCGTGGTTGTGGTTTTGGTTGTGGTTGTGGTTGTGCTTGACGGGGGAGAGAGGAAATTTGGGGAGAAAATCGTGTGGGTAAGAAACTATTCGGGAGAGCTCCAACGTATGGGGAGCCAAAAGCCATGGGAGACAAACCGCTGCAGAGTACAATTAGTCGAGGATATTTTTATATAAAATGGGTGCAGATTTAATCAAATTTAAATTGGGGCATAGTTTTTTTTTTTTTTTTTGCTAGAAAAATTGGAGCACAGTTAAATTCTATAAAATGGGTGCCTAGTTTAATTCTACATATATTTTTTAAAAAATGGGTGCATAGTTGACAAGCCGCTGTAAAGTAAAATTTTTTTTGTAAAATTGGTTTTTGAAAGTAACAATTAAAATCTCAAATTTGAGTTGGGGAATAATTGTAATTTTTATAAAATACGAGCACAATGGAAATTTTTTGAAATTTTATGGATTAAAATTTAATTTTTAAATATATTTTTCCTCTCACCCACTGGGGTGAACATGGCTTCGCCACTGGGCATAACACAGGGGTGGGAGGAGAATTTAGAGTGAAAGAGACACAAAAATTAAGCATTTATTTGATCAATTAGTTGTAAATAAAAATTTTAAATTAGAGTTGGTTGATTTTTCAAAAACTAGTTAAAACTTTTGTTGACATTTCAGAAAAAAAAAATGATATGAAAAAGTACAATTTAGTTAAAATTAAACTAACATACTAAACGAAACATAAACCTAGAGAGAGAAATTTGAAGAGAGGGAGAGGAGTATAGGGGGGAATCAATGATAGAGAGAGAGGGGAGTGTTAGAGAAACACAATGATACGAATCCCCCTAACTTGTGACGAAACCCGTAATCTAAGAAGTCTCTAAGATCGTCTCTACATTCAGGTTTGATTGGAAGAACCGCAATCTATTACCTATACAGAGCTAAGAACCTTGGTAAGGTGAAGACACCACAGTCAATTATGGAATGATTGATTGATAAATCGTTGGTTAACGCCACAGAAAATTCTAATAAGTTCGAATAGTTCTTTAAAGAACCAAAATGAAAATACTCTCACAATTACTAAATAATGATATGAATTTTACTACCATTAGTCACCTATTAATAGACTGAATATTACAAAGAAAGTTCCGAAAGTAGCTACCTTAATTAAGGCTAACATATGGTAATGTTCTTAGTTGCCTAAAAAGAAACAATCAGCCCTTTAATTGGCTAATTACACGCCTAAAATAGAATTAAAAAAAAAGGAAAATTGAGAGTTTTAAATGGCTTTATTATCAAATAATAACGCCCATAAAATTCAAAAGCTTAGACAAATAAAAGGAAAGTAAATATCTTGGCATGCAAGCTTACAAGCAGACCTTAAAGTACTCCTAAACTTGTCAATTTTACTTGCTGAAATTAAGCTACGGATTCAATTAAAGTCTTTAGGCTATGAAATTATGATTTTACCCCTTGCGGGCAAAATCATCATTTTTGATATTTTATTTCTGATCAAATCTGAGCTTTTCTTATGGCTTATGTCAAGAGTAATATTCTATCATTCTACATGATTATAAAAATCCCACTCAAAATACCATTTTCCAATTTATTAATATTTATGTCAAAAATATTATTTTTGATATTTTATGGCCATTAATTCTTATCCTAGGTTGACAATAAATGTAGAAAAGGAAAAGAGCCCAAATATTATGAGATAAGATCTCATTGACTCCATCAAACACGAGGAGAGAATGATGGCTGAGATTGTATTGATTGAGATTGAGAATCAGTTTGATCTTCTTTTCTTATATTTGGAATAAAAAAAGTATAAAAACTTAAAATACGTTCGGGAAAACTATCAATATGGATTCTATTTTGTTATTCTTGATATTTTATGCAATTCATAAAAAAATCATCTCATTTGGACTTGGAAATAACAAAATTATAAACTTTTAAAATTTGAGTTTATTATAAATATTTAGAAGTGTGAATAGTAAAAAGTAGTCTTAAATAGGCAAAATAGTCTTAAAAAGACAAAAAATAAAAAAATAAAAAATGAAAATAAAATGGGCATGGTTTCGGAGATGTGCCCCAAACATCCCCTATCTGTTAATAGATCTGGGTGCGGTTGAGTGTGATTTGACGTTTACTCGGGTATTAAAATTGGCATTTATTTACTTTTAAACAGAACTGAATGGAATATGAGTGTTCATAAATTGTGTCTTTAATTTTATTTTATTTTTAAGAAAAAATAATCTTTAACCGTATGCTACATTAAATGCCAAAATAGAAAAAGTACTAGCAGTCGAGTTTAAAGGAACTTTTTTTTATGGAGTGTTATAAAATTGATTAGGAAGCTTTGTAAATTTATATATATATATATATATATATATATTTAAACATAATTCGGGTAAAGTGGAAGAGAAATTTTGATTTGGGGTCAATTTTCAATAGGGCACATTGGGCCAGACAACAACAAGAGAGTTTTCACAGCAGAGTCCGACATTTTGCTGTGTATCTGTAAATGCCAGCAAGAAACGCAAATGACAAAAATAAAAACTAAATTGAAGGTAGTTTCATAGAACGTAATTGCGATGGCAATTTTAACAATGATGGAACGAAGAACTTTCCAAGACAATTCTTCAGCAAAGGTAAAGCGTCATGGTGGTCCTATGAACGTATGCATTACTGTTGTTACTCATGAAATAACTCGTCTACGAGGAACTATACACCTTGCCAAAAAAACAACTGAGAAACACGGAACAGCCTCTCAAAGTAAAACTTATTATTACCTCAGTCGTCCAATGCAAAAAGTTCTTCCAGCTGCTCATCTGTCCACTCTGGGGGTGAGGATCTTGAAACTAGCAGCTGAGTTTGTGTTTTAGTTCCACCCGCAATCTCGGTTTCTTGGTCAGCAGGGACTTCAACCAGATTTTGTTTGGCATTAACGGCTTGCATGCTGTTTGAAGAGTGATCTCCTTCAGCCGGGATCCAAAGGTTAGGTTGCTCATCTGTCACAGTTACTTGGTCATTACAAGTAGTATTCTCTGTAACTGCAATTTTCGTGGTTCCATTGGCCAAAACCTGTTTTATGAATGGAGATTCTTTCTCAGTACTAGCAATTGGGTTTCTGCAATTCTCATCACTAAAGCAGCTGCTCTGTCGTACTTTGTTGTCTTCCATTGCCCTGTCACCAAGCACACTTCCTCTTAGCTCATATCTCTTTCTCAGATTACTCATGATTCCTTTGGTTCTCTCCTGTGATATCGTTATTTGTCGCATAGATGCCACTTTGTCGCTTTCTGTAATAGGAAACAAATTTAGAAAAACTAACAGAAGACATTTGAATTCAAACAACGAGACAACGGATTGATAAAAGAATCTCATCACCAATGCTGTAAGTATTAAGAAGCTTAATAAGTAAAATGAAGGACATCAGTAGTTACCAGAAGGTTCAGCAGCATATCTGACTGATGAAGATGCATAGTTTGTCTTCAAGGGAGGACCACTGTCCTTGGACATGACCTGTAAAATATAAGGTAGGCAAAGAAAAATGAAAGCGAATCCATGCAAACGTAAGTGAATGACAATGTACTTTCGAATGCTTGATCACATCTTTTGCATCTGTAAAGCTTCATCAGAGCCTCTGTCTCATCCCATTCATTATCATAACTAAAGAAGTGAGCTTCACTTTTGATCGAAAATTTATGCCACATGAATAAATTTGACTTCTAACTTGACACAATACTCTTTCTGTGTCGATTTCAAACACATCTTCTCATAAGGGTGTAGCATAAGCCAACTGAGAACACTGTCTACTAAGTAGATTGTTCGCACTGAAAACATATTTGTCAAAGGATGACGAATGGTTTTTGACAAAAGAAGTGGATATTAAAAGAAATGACACAATTAAAAAGAAACGTGAAAGTTTCCAATTTTTTTTTTTTTTTCTATGGAGCTATTGAGAAGAATAAATCCTACCAAATTGCAAGTTTAACATATGTATCTAATACGGTACACGTGCTGAGAAAGCATATCACCCCAGGGAACACATGAAAGTTAGAAATTAACTTCTACACCCTTCCTAAAATACCATTATTCAACTAGCCTTCAAAGTCAAACTACTGTTTGGTTTCTCTTCGGTATTCCATAACAGTCTTGCATTTAGTTTCAATTTGTAAGTTGGTTACGAAAAACCTATGACGATCCTTATCTCATCCAAAAACCATTATTCAACCTTCCATGCCACAAACAGGATGTTGTAAACCCTTTTCTCACCAAATGTCCTGGCAAATTATAACAACTTGATGAAGAACATGCAGAATTATCACCACTCTATTCTGTTTTTATTTTTATTTTTTTACTTTTCTCTGTTAAGCCCATGATGCATTACATTTTCTAAGTCAAACAAGATTAAAAAAGAAAATAATGGACTTTATACACCATTTCCTAAATGCTTAAAGAAACTGGTTTGGGAGTTAATGTGCTTATGGCCTACCAATATTCAGCTGAGTCACAATAATGAAAAAGAAAATACCTTGACTACATTGCCTAAAGTAATATTGAGATAATATGTGGAGCGTGAAGGGGAAAACACGGCAACCTGAAAGAAAAAACTATATCAGTTTACAATGTTCGGTTTCATCGACGTTCATGACATGCAGCAAAAATATGAAGAGAAAATTAAAACAAAACAAAACCTTCTGAAGAACCAAAACAGCACCAATAGATATGATCTTCCCAAACTCATCATCAGAAAGAACTTTGCGGTGGATGCTAGCACCCACTGTACCTGAAGGGTCCTGAAATTAAATCTTCAGCCGCAGCCATGAGGCAACATTCCATTTGGATGCAAAAACTAAACATCAAATAATGAAAAAAGAAATTCACACTGGAATAATGTTCAGATCCCAATAGCTATACCTTCAGAGTTACCATCAAATCACCGAGACCATTTGGAGAACATGACTTGATAATAGCAACAACCTATAACCAAAAGCCATATTGTTATACAAGTCTATAGATAAAAGGGGAAAAGATCAAAGGCTTTCTCAATTAAGATCACGAAAACTGAGGGACACCACCGATCAAGTAAATCGCAACAATGTAGATTAGCATTATTTTAGTTAGGAAAATAACAGAATCCTCGCGTGTGTTCTAGGAAAACGATAGTTACATGTTGTTTTCGAAATAG
The DNA here is from genome assembly GCA_025413025.1 of Ficus hispida. Classification (NCBI taxonomy): domain Eukaryota; kingdom Viridiplantae; phylum Streptophyta; class Magnoliopsida; order Rosales; family Moraceae; genus Ficus; species Ficus hispida. Next base: position 17,457,718 of record CM046366.1, on the reverse strand, counting down.
CGTTAAAGTTTAACGAATCGCGTTAAACTATCCCCAATGTCTTGGGAATCATGTTAGAAACAATGCAGTATTTCCTACCTAGTTTCTGCATTTTTTTTTCCTGTTTCTGGAAATTAAAAGCTTTTGGACGGGTTTTCGATTCAAGCAATTTCAATAATAATTCAGAAATTAAGAAAGTACAATACCCGAGGTACTCTGTCAGTGTGACTCCCATTCTTGATCGAACTCAAAGGCGTTCCAGGAATCGCAGAGTTACCTAACTCGAACAAACCAAAAACAAAGAGAAAAAGCAAAATTAGAAACACAAAACCAGCGATTCACAGCCTAGGAAAGGAAAAATCCGAGAATCGCAGACCTTCACGTCGAACAAAATCCAAAGCAGAAAGCCAAGGGTTAGTGGCGAAATCATCGTCGGCAAGGACGTCGCCATTTTCAAGAACCTTCCTAATGTACTCCTGAGTAGGGATGGAATCTTCTTCGTCGAAAGCGTGGGCGAAGGAGGAGCTGTCGGCTCGGGCTCTCCGGCGCATGGCTGCCTGAACGGCGCCGGCGGGGCCTGGAATGAGCGGCGGCGAGGGAGGGGGAGGATTGGAAGGCTGAGGCTGAGGCTGAGAATGATAAATTTGGGGTTGGGGTTGGGATTGGGATTGGGATGGAGCGAGGAGTGAAGAGGGGTTTTGGTTATGGCGTTTGCAAGAACGGAGAAAGGGAATGTCAGAGTCGTCAACATCTAGGGATTCCCAGGGTTCACTTTGATGATCTTCTTCCATTTGGGAGTGGGAGGCTGAAATTTGTCACGCTGCTGATGTTGTTCATGTGAGCTGTCACTTCGGTGCTCTTTAGTTGCGCGGGAAATTGGGGAATTTTTTTTTTTAAGGAAAATTTGCTATTGCTATCATTTATCAGGGTTTGTTTCGACATTTCAGATGGTTTTGTAGGGCCCGGTTGAGATTACCCACAATCGGGAATGAGAATGATTCCCACATGTCCCTTTTTTTTTTTTTTTTAGTCTTTTACCGTAAGTTTAGCGGTAAATAAGTTATTTAGAGGGTGATTGGCACACAAACTCAAGCTATCTAATTAAATTTTTTTTTTTTTTTCTCAAAAAGTTTTTTTTTTTCTCAAAAATTTTTTTTTTTTTAAAAATTCAAAAAAATTTACTATTTAAATTTAAAAATCTCAACTCAAACTATTCCACCAAACACCCCCTTAAAAATAGAGATGGGTGGGATTCGAACCCTCTGTTAGTGACTTCGGTAATAAAATAATCGTTAGATTATATCTTCAATTATAATATTAAATTATTTACTTAGCTATCTACTATTAGTCACTTCAAATATTTTAAAAACTTGAAAATTACTATCTTTAATTTTATAAAATACTATTTACTACAATTTTCAATTTTGTTATTGAAATAGCTTTTTATTTTTCTTAAAACTTTTATTTTATAAAAATGCTATTTATTATAATTTTTGTTTTTGTCATTGAAATAGTTTTTTTTTTTTCCATTAAAAGTTGAAATAGTGCTTTTGTTGAGAAAAAAAGATGATCATTGATATGATCACGCACTTCATCCCCATCTTTATTATTTATAAAAGAATCATTGATTCAATGGGTAAGAATCCTATCCAATCCAATACTTTTCAATGCCAAATTCATGGTGCAATGTCAAATTTTAGTTTTTGGATAAAAATATCACTCTCCAATACCATGAATTTCCCTTTGCAAAAAAAAAAAAAAAAAAGTGTAATTTTTGCTGTTAATATAGTATAAATTAGAAATTAAACATAATAAGATATCAAATTTGTCATTGCTATTGATTGATTGATACATCGATCTTTTAAATTTAATTGTTACGGTATTTTCTTTTTAAATTATTTTAAACTTACAACTTTTACAACTTTCAAAGCTTAATAATTATGACAATATAGCATATACAAAATTTAAAATAATATTATGTATTACGAACACAACACTGGAGTTTGGTATTGCACTGAAAATGGCTTCGAATGAAATCTCATGGTTCCCAAATAAAAAGTATTGAAAAATGAAAATGGTTCGAAAATAATTTCTGATGCACCAGGTCATGAAACAAAAATGAAAACAAAAATTTATTTTCATATTTTGTTTAGAAAATGAGAAAATTACGTAAAGTTGTTTTTTTTCATTAATGTTTTTATTTTTATGGCTTATACAACTAATGAAAACACTTTTTTTCTCCTTTTTTTTTTCTTCCTTCAAACCAATCTTTATAAAACAAATCTTAACAACATTCCTAAAAAATTATATTTTCATAGCGTCTAAAAACAACATTATTTTCAAATGTTCCCCAGCTGACCTAGTATATTAATAGACCGTTTGATTGGTTTGAGTGAGTTGAAGTTTTAGAGTTTGAGTTAAAAACCATATGTTTAGTTGAAAATAAAACTGTTTAGAGTTTAAAAAAAATATAAAAACTTAAAATGTGTTTAGAGAAAAATATCAATACATATCTTATTTTATTACTCTCGAAGTTATATGTAATTTAAAAAATAAATCATCTTATTTTCGACTTGAAATAACTAAATTATGAACTTTCAAAATTTGAAGTTTTAAGTTAAAATTAAAAACATGAATCATGAAATTGAATTTACTTTAGAACCAACTAATCAAACACGTGCTCATATTTTTTTTTTTTTTTTTGTTTTTTTAACTCGTTGAGGCCAAATAGACCATTGGTATTCGTGTTAACTCGGGGATGGTTTAGTAAAGCAAATTAGATGCACTAATTGGCCCGTATTTGAACAGTAAATATGGAGAGTTGGGTGTGTATAAATTTAAGAGAAAAACGAACAAGTTCTCTGCGAGAAAAACAATTTTAAAAGCATGAAATCAGGCTTTTCCGGCAACAGACATAACTGAAAGACATGTACTATTTGCGTTATACTTAAACCACAAACTTAAGTACAATAAACCCGGAAACCATATATACTTTCCTTATTATACTTTCAAGAACAATAGTCACAAGGCAGAACTCACGAAGGGAAAGAACAAGGGAAACTCAGCAGCCAGACTTCAAAAGAACAACTAAATATCAAAAAATGTATCCTTGTCTACAAGCTTCTTTTCAACTGACTTCACCAGCTACCAACATGTTGTCTTCGATTCTTTCGACGTTTCAAGCAGAACCAGAATCTTCTCCTCTTAACTTTTGCATCAAATCCAGAATAAATCTGGTCTCAGATGCATAATTCACCTTGTTTGCTTTCACCACAGTCAATTTCCCTCGGCACTCTTCATTATATGTCTCCTGCTTTACTTTCAACTTGAACATGAATTTGGCGTATAAAGCCTTTTGAAATATCTCAGCAAATTTATCATCGTCATGTTGTTTGTATTTCAAGTCAAACAAGCTTTTAGCAGAAACGCCCATTATTTGCTCACCACCCTCCTGAAATGCAGTAACCCACGTTATGCCGGTATGGTCCTGTATCTGTAACTGAAGTACATAGCAGTAGTCACATTCTTCAACCACTTTATCACATCTATCACACCGCCATTTATTGTCTCCGACTTCTGTGACCTTATGGCCTCGTCGATCGCCAATTATGGGGCACACTGTATACCAGAATTTATCAGCCTTAATAAATGAAACTGTTGCACAAACTGTTATCCAATCTGGCTTCTCAGAAGTACCTAGCTTCTCATCCTTAATTTGTGATATGGTCTTTCGGATATCCGCTCTGCCTACACTTCCTGTTTTGCTGGAAATAGAAACCCACCAGGTATTCCTCCCTTCCTTTTTGAACCATTCTTTCAGCCTTCGAGCCTCTGGGAGATCTGGCTCTATGAGTAGCTGACTTGAAGAAATTGTTCCAACTGATTTACCATTGAAATCATTGATTCTACCGGATTTCACAGCCAGAACTGGGAGTACTCCCGAGTCGCACATATTTTGCAACCTTTGCCCTTCTTCATTGCAAAAACTTCCCCAAAGAGTTAATTCGACACCGTGGCCAGACATGTCTTTCAACTGGAGTGTCCTCTTCGGTGTTTCTGTACCTTTTTTTGTCATTATGGAACCCGCCAGACTAATAGATGAGACAATGCCAAATATGTCAATGATAGCGTTGTTCTCCATGCCATTTACATCACTTATGGGACAGAAATGAAATTGCTGGCGTGGAATCGAGTTATCATCCTGAAGACATGGTTGTATTACAGATGTGCTCGCTAGAACAATCTCGTGATCATTATGGAGATGGTTGAAAGTCTTATTAGCTGCTTTCAAACTACCCCCAGAGATCATATAAATCTTACCGACTTCAATCTGGTTGTAAAACTGATCAACCTCGGTATTGAAACATGTTGCCCGTATTTCTCCACCGGCGGAATCAAGAAGATCAAAAGAGAATACCTTCCCTTCACCACGATGATTGATGAAGTGCCTAAGCTCTCCCTTTGCCGTCACTCTAGCTTTGATTGTCCATCCGCCCTTGTGGGGATCGAGGGCGGTGATAGCTATTATCCTTGCAGGACATTCCTTTTTGCCGACTGGTCCTCCATTAGTATACATTGGAGGGTGCTGTTGATATGCCGGCTGAGGTATGTGACAACAAGAATTTATAGGCAGTGCTGCCTCCTTAATTCTAGTGTTCTGATTTCCGCACGATCCACTTGCTGGGGCTGGATTCCCATGTTCTTCGTAATTGTTAGACCCGCCAACAGGCTCTAACTGTGATGATCCATGTGCAGCTTCATTAGCTGCATCGACAGAAGGTGTATAGCCACCAACAGATTTTGGATTACCAATTACAGACCCCGAGGATGGTGAATTCGCAAATGCTGGTGTCATTTCAGGCTCTTCAAGTATCAACTCCAGTTCAAAAATAAAAACTACCCTGTTAGCAGTAAACTAATTCAGCAAATCTCACCAAAAAAAAGGGCTAGCATTTTCTAACTACCCTAAACCACATGCTAAACCGTTTCAAATATTTCATAATAAAAAATCTTCTTTCACCACTTTCTTGGATTATAATATTTTTTCCATATCTAGCTGAGCAACCAAAAACAAAAACAAAAACAAAAAACAAAAAACAAAAAACAAAAACAAAAACAAAACAAAACAAAAACAAACCAAGTAAACACTTAATTAGTTCCTTATTTCCACTAACATTCTTACTTCTAAAATGAAGAAATTCATTTAAAAAAAAAGCTTTGAAATGATCCATATAATTAAAGGCGGAAAGTGTTGACACAAAGCAACATAATAAAGTAATTGAAGATTCTAGAAAACCAACATGAGTGCTCAAACGTCATAATTGATGAAAAATTTTCAAATCCCTAGTGACCATAAGCATCTGATATTTAACGCTGCACTAGTATTTCTCCGGAACCTTCTCGAAGCCCCAAAAAAAAAATTACAGGACCAAAAAATGCAAGACAAATAAATGAAAAAAAAAAAATCACAGGAACGAGGAAAATAGCAATATAATCCGATGCAAACAAAGAGAAGAAGAGAAAAAGTGATGCGTACAATCGGCCTTTGACGGGAGAGCAGAAGAATTCAGTCAATCGGATGACAGAGCCCTTCCGGAGCTTGCCCTGATTGACGAGAGGGTTGAGCTGAGCTCCGAGTATGCCTTGCTGGCGAAGGCAGCCATCGGAGAGGCGAACTACGAACCTCTCCTTGTGCAGTGGGTCATCCTGTGAAGGCAGGACGGGCAGCATCCTCACTTCCGTCACCTGCACCACCGGCTTCCACCCGTCTTCCTTCGGAATGTTCTCGTTACGCATCTTCGTGATCGCGCCATCTGTTAGTAGCTCCGCAGCCGCCATCTCTGTGAGAGAGCTCGGATTGAGTGTATGGAGGCGGAGAGGGAGAGAAGAGTGATTACAAAAAAGTAGAAGAATAGGGACTTACAATGCAAAAAGCCGCACTGTAGAGTACAATCTGAATTCCAAAGGGAAAGTGGGGGAGTGCTTGAAATGGCAGATGTGTGCTGTTTTCGTGAAAGTGGCTCCGATTTGAAAGTGGCTCTGACTCCAGAACTTTCTTGCAAGTACGCCCCTTGTGTTTTTCCTTCTCAAAGAAGAAAGGCCAAAAAAAAAAAAAAAAAAAAAAGTAATCCACTTGTGTTTTTCACACACGTGCAGGATTGATAGACATAAGCAAAACCGTTGATATAAGGTCTCATGTGTACAACTATCTTCTAATATTATTTTATCATTTAGATTTTAAATTTTTACCTTATATTAATTTTTTTTAATTTTTAATTTTAAAAATTTATAACTTTCTCATTTTAAATCAAAATGAGATTATTTTTATATCAAAATACTCGTATCAACAAGACAAACAAATAAGATATATTTTGTAAATTTTTTTTTCTAAACACGTTTCAAATTTTTACATTATTTTTTATATCACAGAATTTTTTAAAATGTTTCCCTTCCAAATACATATTTTCATCATAACCTTCAAAGTATCATCTCCATATCCCCAAACGGGCTTATATTGAAGGAAAACGCCAATTTGGAGCCGAAATTGGGCTCGAACCTAGTGTCATTTTGGGTGCTATCTTGCCATCCAACTACAATGTTGCTCCATTAATGGAGAGAGAAGTAAAATCAAAAATAAATAATTTTTTTTTAGTCGAATAATAAAAATATGTTATAATTTTTTATGTTTTATCAAACTTAGAATTTATTTAAATAGGATCTATCATATATGATGTTTCAAATTTTTATATTATTTTTTATATCACAAAATGTTTTCAAAAATTTTCCTCCCAAATACATATTTTCATCGTAACCTTCAAAATATCATCTCCCTATCCCCAAACGGGTTTATATTGAAGGAAAACTTCAATTCGGAGCTGAAATTGGACTCGAACCTAGCATCATTTTGGGTGCTATCTTGCCGTCTAACTACAATGTTGCTCCATTAATGCAGAGAGAACTAAAATCGAAAGTAAATAATTTTTTTAGTCGAATAATAAAAAGATGTTATAATTTTTATCTTTTATCAAGCCTGCAATTTATTTAAATAGGATCTATCATATATGATATATGAATATGATATAATTTCTCTTTGGATCACCCCTAAAATTCTAATACAATACAATATCTATTTTGTTACCAAAAATATAAATACACCTTAATTTGAACAGTACACCTACTCATTTTATTATTACCCATTCTCTCTCTCTCTGCTTTTTTTTTTTTTTAACTTTTAAATACAATGATTAATGGGATATTTAAATGTATATTGAAATAAATCGATTATAGTATAATACAATATTAAATACAATAGGGCATCCAAATCTATCATTGGTATAAATTTCTTTTTTTTTTTTTTAATGTTTTTTTGGATTAATTACAAAAGTTAACTACCAAATTATAAGCAAGGATGTCCATGACATTATCATATTTCCACGATATTATCTATATTTTGAAGTCTTAACAAGGATAATGGGGCAGGGGGAGTTATTTCTTCCCGGAATATCCATCAAATGTTTACAATATCCAAAAATATCTGCAGTATCCATGAATATCCGCGAATATCCAGATATTTTTGGATAGTTCCACAAAAAGTCTAAAAACTCAGGGAAGGCTTTTTTTTTTTTTTTTGGGTAAAACTTTTAATTTTGTATCCATTTCATTTTTCAAAAAAAATTCAATAAAATGTGATAGTATTTTTCAACTTATAACGGTTATACCAAAACAACATACAAGAATATGTGGTATAACTGAAATGAGTCAAATGATAAGGATTTTATCGTCTTGATTTTTGATTACATGAACTTAGGAACTGAGTAAAGTTCGTAAGGTTATAATCCTTCTTATAGTTTTCAAATAGAGTCTAGTTTAAAATAACAAAATCGAGACGATTTATTTGATATATTGGTACATTATCTACCACAAAATTGATATTGAAATGTCATTGCATATCCATCAAGACTACTTATTAAGTTAGATAAACCAATAATATCTAATTTATAGGTTAACTTTTGGAAGCTATGACAAATAAACATACATGTGATACATTATCAATCACTTTTAGAACTATTTAAAGGTAATATCTTGATAAATGTATTGTTTAGATCAAGACCAACACTTACTTAATATTTTCCAGCTTGCTAGAAATTCCTTTTGTTATTAAAGACACTCAAATTTGCACATATTCTCTTATGTTTAACATTTAATTTTTATGTATTATCTTATATTATTTTATATTATTTGTAGCGATTGGTGAGTATATAATATCATATTGAAATTACAACCAATGCATAATTATTGTGATTTCTTACCATATTATGGGATCTAATTTTTGTTTTTGATAACAAATGGATTGTTTTTTTTTTTTAAATTAGTTCATATTAAGTAATATTGATTCTTTTTACATTTTCATATTAAGTAAAATTAGTTCATATTAAGTAATATTGTTTTTTTATAGCAAATGGATTGTTTTTAGAACTATTTAAAGGTAATATCTTGGTAAATGTATTGTTTAGATCAAGACTAATACTTACTTAAATATTTTCCAGCTTGCTAGAAATTCCTTTTGTTATTAAAGACGCTCAAATTTGCACGTATTCCCTTGTGTTTAACATTTTAATTTTTATGTATTATCTTATATTATTTTATATTGTTTGTAGCGATTGGTGAGTATGTAATATCATATTGAAATTACAACCAATGCATAATTATTGTGATTTCTTACCTATTATGGGATATAATTTTTGTTTTTGATAACAAATGGATTGTTTTTGTTTTAAAATTAGTTCATATTAAGTAATATTGATTCTTTTTACATTTTCGTAAAAGTTTCGGCAAAAATTATAAGCTTTTTCTGAGTATCCATTTTTTCCTCAGATATTTAATCGATATTATCCATAAATCAAACCTCGATAACTATATTGGTATCGATATTCCTTGATTTGATTATAAGTAAAGATTATCAAAAATACCTCCAAATTGATTGCCAATATTAGTTTCCCTCGGAAATTTTAAGATAAGAAGCATTTTTGTTAACGTGTCATAGTTTGGAGGAAATAGATATTAAGTTCTAAAATTCATGGGAGGGTTTATAATTCAGAGAGAATTTTGTAATTAATCCTTTTTTTTTAAAACAAATTTTGAATAGATATTTCATGATTTTTTTCAGTTATGACTAGCATTTGCATACCTGTCCTAATCATTAGTAAAAGAGTTTCCAAGACACTCGTAATAATATTCATTGAAGATCCTAACGATAAGTCCGACCTCTCAAATGATAAATCGTCAGTCTGGCACCTCTTTTTTTTTTTTCCTTTTGTTTTTTTCTTTTTTAATAAAACAACCACTTTATCTAGCTATAGGGGGATCTTCTAGAAAATATAGATTTATTGGAAAAGAGATATTCCTTGAAGAATAGAGATTGAAAAAAAGTCCAACAAAATGTGCTAAAAATTCGTGTATGTGAAGGCGTGCTTTTGGAGTGAAATTTTCCATAAAGCAAATTTGGTGACGAATTTTCCATGAATGTAAAACAAGCATTAGCTAGTATTTAATCGATATTGATTGGTGCCACGACCTTTTTTTTTTTTTTTTTTTTTTAAATTTCATAATAACACCTTTATCAGTTATAAATTATGAATTAACTATTAAAATTTAATTTTTTAAAAAATTCAAAACTTAATTAGAAAAAGAATAGATATTTTTTAAAAAAATAAATTTAATATTAAAAATAACATGATATAATATTATTCATGCTCCTTGATAACAAAAAAATATATTCCTTCCAAAAGAATAACAAAAGATATCAATAACCGTCGGAAAGAGCAGTGGTAAAAACAGGGGTCAATTTTTCCGTCATTTTATCAACACTACAGAGCCTATGTCAAAAAAGGAACTTGTCCCCAAAGAAACTGCTAGGGCATTAAAAGGTCGCTACTTCAGGCTCCAGTTTTCTTTCACCAGAAAGTCAGATTTTTGTCCACCGCAAGTATGCCCTAATCACCCCTCTCAATTGTCTCTTTTCAAGAATCTCTGTTGGTTGGTTTATCTTTTAACTCTTTCACTTTCTATTTTTTCTTTGGTAACTAGAAAAATATGCGAAACTGAGGTTTCATTCCCTTTCTTGATATTTGTGTTAATGGCTTATTTCTTCTTAATAGAAATATGGGACATTCCATATAAGATGTTTTTTGCCAACTTGCTCAGTACTTGACTCACAAAGTTGAAAAAATAAATCAAAACGGACTTTAATAACAGAAAAAAGAAAAAAGTTATTTGACCAACTAGTAATGTCAGTGAGAATAGTTATATTCAGTTGAAACCAATTGACTTGTTTATTATTTTTTTTCATAAAAAAAAAAAAAGATATTTTTTCAATCTTTTAAGCGACTATGGGGTGTTTGGCAAAAATTGTAGTCGTTCATTCTCTTTCTTGTTGTCCTTTATCATTTTCTGGTACCTTTCCATAAGTTGTTGATTTCTGAAGATTGAGATCAATAAACAGATGAATTTACCTTTCATTTCGCAGTTCTGAAATCATTATAAAACACTTTGCTTGCTCCTTAAGTAGGTTAATTCTTGATCTCAGGCAACACTACTACTTTTTTCTGATGATTTATGTAAAATCTTATAGTAAGTTTTCGGCGTCTTACTTTTCAGTTTTGTGTACTTGAACTGATGCTTCTTCCTTTTATTGATGTGATCCAGATTTCCATACATGTTATTCGGTTTTGTTTTCTGTATTTCTCCTTTAGCCTTAGTTCTGCAAAATTCTTTTAAATAAGATATCATATTGTTCTGTTCAGATCAGTTGTTTTTTTTTTTTTCAATTGAACTCTCTGTCATTTTGGGTGACTAGGATGAGTACTAGCATGCAAAGGAAAGGGAAAGGAATTTATATCAATAACTGGACAATCACAGAAGACGATGTTTTGATCGAATCATTGAAAGAACTATATGAAGACAACGCGTGGCGAGCTTATGGTGGCTTGAAGGATGGGTACTTAGCTCAACTGCAGACTATGATGGAATTCAAACTGCCTGGTTGGAAAGTAAAGTCATGTCCAGATATTCAAGGTCGGGTTAATTTTTTGAAGAAAAAGTACTTTGCCATAACTGACATGATAACTGAAGGTGGATTCGACTGGAATGAAAACCAAATGATGTTAGTCGGTGACAAAAGTTTCTATGATGAATGGGTGAAGGTAAAATCTGTCTACTATCTAATTTTTAAGATCAACTGTACTCGCTGATTTATCTATAATTTACGCTTTTATGATGTGTTGGATCTCTAGTTTCACAAGAAGGTGAAGGGATTGTATTGCGAACCGTTTCTGCACTATTATTCATTGCAGGAAATCTATGGAAAGGATTCTGCTACTGGCAATAAGGGTAAACTAAAACAAGAGGATGCGAGCGATGAACACTTGAATGCTGATGTGGAAATTCGTTCAAATTGTGATTTTTTGATGGATTTGAATGCGAATCGTGGTGTTAAAAGTAAGACCGAGGTCTCAGATCCTGACCAGCTGGAACAACCGAGAATTGAAAAGCACAAATTCCGAGAGAATAGCCCAGTTGCTCCAAATTGTAGTCTTCAGGTTGGAGAGAGCATATGCATGGAGGAAATGAGTGAGAAATATGGGAGTATGGCATCTTCGGTCACAGCAACGAGACTCAAGATTGACGATTTGGGACTAAAGGTTGACAGTTTGGGACTCAAGATAGATGGTGTGGTTAATGCCTTGTCCCAATCTAGAGAGGTGGCTGATCTGCAAGCCAAACTTGTCAATGAGTTGAAGAAAATAGAAGGCCTAAATGACACACACGTCTTCCGAGCCATAAACATTTTGGCTCCGAGACACGATTTACTGAGAGTCTTTTTTACCATGGCTGAAGAGATGAAGAAATCCTATATCTTAGATCTTCTCATTCATGGATTGTTGGCGACATTATCGGTGCATGCCTTATTGAGCTTGGGAGGGCAATCAATGTGGCTTTTGTTGTTCATAGTCAGAAAAGTGAAGAGGAGTATAGTTTGTAGGCAACATTTTATTTTATTTTATTTTTTAATTTGGATTGTGGGAACTCAATCATGTGGCTTTTTTGTTCTTTTTATTTTCAGACTGAAAAACGAAGAGAATCTAAAACACTGAATCATTTGAAGAACGGTTTGTAGGTCTTTTTTTTTTTCCCTTTTTCTTTTTTAGAGCATGGGAATGCAATCAATTTGGCTCTAAATCTGCTAAGAGTGGCTTGCAAGCAAAGAGATTTTCCTTGGTGGGAAATTCCAACCCTCTACCTCAACACAATTGAGCGCGTTTTAGAACTTGAAAATTCATAAATAATGTTTCGTCCGCGTCAAGTCCAAGACCATTATAAGTTCTACCCTTAGCTAAACAATTTTATAAATTTACAGGCATGTTTACTTTGCATCAAAGGAAAAGGGAGAGTGAATAGTCATTTTCTTTTCCACTTAATTATATGTTTATTACAAAATTGAGAATGAGATTTTAGTGATCCCTACGTAATATATGGAATAAAGAAGGGGAATATTAATTCATGCATATCAAATTTACTCATATACCCTTAATAAGTTTCCATTGCTAATTTTTTTTATCATGTAAAAAAATATTTTAATAATTACATTAATAAGATTATCATTACTAAGGTTAGTAAACACTAAAAAGAGAACGTGATTGTTTCCCTTTATACCATCTAATAGGCAAGTAAGTACTAGAAAGAGAATGAATAATCCTCCCTCCTATTCTATTGTTTTACTTTCCAATCCAATTACCTTTTCCATTACATTTCTTTACAATTTAGTTAACATGTGTACTAAGGTAGCAAATGAGATGGAATATCATGACATGTTCATGTAGGTTTTTTTTTTCCTTTATTTTTTTTTTCTTTAGGCTAAGTCCTATCCATATAGCTTATATATGAAAAATTAGATTAGAGTTGCTGGCATTTTTCTTGCCTAATTGCTTGGGCATAGTTCATTGGAATAATTCAGTGAACATAGATAATTGTTTTTTTTTTTAGATTTTATTTGCACCCACACTATTTATGAAACCCCCACCAAATCACTAAATATTTTTATTACACCTTTACCCTATAATAAAATTACCTTAAAACTTATTAATAATGCTTATACTTTCACATACTTAAAAATATAACTTTTTTAAAATAATAAAAAAATTACACCACACTAACTATAACTATAAATGTAAATAATATTTTTTGAAAAAAATAAAAAAATCACTCCAATATAATAAAATTTTTTATAACCCTTCTATTCAACAATGCCTTACATTTCTCCTAAGATGGTCCTTGAATTTTTCTTCTTGTCTTAAAGTTGTTATTGATGAAGCTTTTTGTTTTTTTTTTCCATAACAGTTTTGATTTTTACTTATTAGATTATACAGAATTTGAGAAATTATTTAGTGGACTGAGTCTAATACGTTATTGTGTTTACGTATGGTATACCCACCTAATAAAATTTTAGTATTTGAACACTTTATTTATGTAATTTTTTTTTTTGTATGTATCTCTTTCCTAACGTGTATTACCTTAAGAAGTAGATCTAAATCAACATAAATATCGTACCTAGATCTTTTTATATTAACCAATTAATTTAAAAAATATATTCTTTTAAAAGATTATTTTTTTAATATACTTGAAACCTCTAATGTGATGTTTCTTTCTCTTTCCCTTATTTATACACAGACTTAACTGTTGGGAATGAAAAAACTTCCTCATAGAAAATTTTTTTAAAAAAATCATTCATATATATGTATATAACTCACAAGAAAAGATCCTAAAAATGTTGCTCAAATTTTTTGTTTTGTTTTGTTTTTTTTTTTTTTTTTTAAATATAATGAAAACAACTATGAGCAAAACCTTCATTCTTAAAAAAAGATAAATAATAAATAAAAAGAAAACGAAAACATCAATATACAGATTTTAAAAGCAAGAATTACCTTTTCAATTTCAAAGTTGACAGTTATTTTTATTTTTTGCATATAAAAATGGGTAAATCTGTGGTAGAGACCCTTGTAGGTCTATACCGATAAAGTTCTTTTTTAAGCCGTTAAGATTTAATCGAACGGTTAAAACGTTAATGGTGTACCATACTTATCATACATTTTACATCATATAATCCTTCTCACCTAAAGTCTTCTCCGTTGCCGGCAATCTTCTAGCCGCCGGCGACCCACCTCCGGCCCCCCATCCCGGCCATCGGCCGTCGGTGACCCATTTTCTCTCTCTTCCTCTTTCTCTCTCTTATCTTCTCTCTCTCTTCCATCTTCCCCTTTCTCTCTCTTCTCCTCTCTCCCGCGGTGACCCACCTCCGGCCCCCCACCACCGGCCCCAGCCCCCGCCGGCCGACTGCTAGCGATCCCCCTCCCTCTTCCCTTTTCTCTCTCTTCTCTTCTCTCTCTCTTCCCCTCTCTCTCTCTTCTCCTCTCTCCCGCCGCCCCCCAACCCTGGCCCCCGGTACCCCCTCCACCCCAGCCCCCCCCGCCCCGGCCTACCCCCAACCCCCTCCCCCCCGGCACCCCCCCGGCCCCCTTTTTCTCTTCCACTTTCTCTCTCTTTTCCTCTCTCTTCCCTCTTCTCTCTCTTTGCGGGGTGGACCCACCCCCGGCCGCCCGGTGCCCCCCATCCCACGCCACCCTTGACTCTGGGATAGCGGGTGCGGGCAGTCGGGGGTGGGTCGGCCCCGCGAAGAGAGAGAAGAGGGAAAAGAGAGAGAAGAGAGGAAAAGAGAGAGAAAGGAGAAGATAAAGAGGGGGCCAGGGGGGTCGTCGGGGGAGGGGGGTGCCGGGGGGCAGGGGGGTGGTGGGAAGCCGGGGGTGGGGGACGGCGGGAGAGAGGAGAAGAGAGAGATAAGATAAGAGAGAAAAAGGGGAAGAGAGAGAGGGGTCACCGGCGGCCAGCCGGCGGGGGCTGGGGCCGGTGGTGGGGGGACCGGAGGTGGGTCGCTGCGGGAGAGAGGAAAAGAGAGAGAGGGGAAAAGAGAGAGAAGAGAAGAGAGAGAAAGGGGAAGAGAGAGAAAATAGGTTGCCGGTGGCCTGAGGTGGGTCGCCGATATCGGTCGCTGGCAGTGAGAAGATCGTCGGCTTCGGAGAAGACTTTGGGTGGGAAGGATTATGCGAGGTAAGGTGTATGATAAGTATGGTACACCATCAATATTTCAACCGTTTGATTAAATCTCAACGGTCTAAAAAAGGACTTTACCGGTAGAGACCATACAAGGGTCTCTACCATAGACTCACCGTAGAAAAATATTTATTTATTTTTATAAGAATATAGAAATATTTATTTATTGTCTTTAATATAATTTGCTCGAGCACACGACGACGATCATCTCTCCATGCTCGCGATGACGACAATGTCCGACTGGCAATGATCCTTCGTGCTCGTGACGGTGACTGGAATGGCAAGAGGAAGAGGCGAAAGAGAGAGATGGAAGGCAGAGGAGAGAGAAACGTATAGTTTGGATCTGGAAAAAAGGAGAGTGTAATTTTGGTATTTTAGTGTGTAATTAATTTCAATTATGTTATTTGGTTATATTAGTTTCAATTATGCTGTAATTTTAAAACAGATAATAAAATATACTATATCACTCATTCTCCCTAAAATAAATTAAAAATTAAAATTGAAATGGAAGTGAGTGTATAAGAGGGTTAAATATCATATTATATCAAAAGTATCGATAAAAAGATATGTTTGTTATGTTTATATTAAGAAGCATTGATTAGGTGAGGGTATTCAGCAATATTATGGGTGCAAATATAACCATTCTTTTTTTTTTTTTATTGAAAGTTTTCTAGTGTTAATTTTGTTTCCCCCTCTTTCCTCCTAGACTGATGATGGATATCAATCAGTAGTTTGGATACATTTGGTGTAAATTTGATAACTAGTCGCCTGTCGCATTTGTGAAATAGACAAATAAAATAAAACAATTATGCATACATATTTTCATTTGGCGTTGGCATAGTCATCACATGACGCTGACATGGCAATCATATGACTGTTGGAAAAAAAACTGTTTCGATATCAGAGTTACGACGCAGCGGAAGTTTTAAAATTTTTTATGCCGATTCAAAAAAGAAGCTCATGATGTATATAACAATAAATTAAATACATGATTGAACGTACCTTATTTCTTAGATTCCGGAATTGCTAGAACGTCGATCAACGTATCTGCTCTACTGTTCTCGAGTCCCTATGTCTCAGAGTATGTGTAGGCACACGTGCTATGAATCTAAGCGACCGGTAATTCTTTCGAAGTCTAGATCTCACCTTCTCAATCCTGATGTATCTCGTTGATAATTCGATCCGGGTTCGTTCTTCAAAACCATAAAACAGGAACTGATTAATCTTCTATGAGAAATATCACTTGGCTTAATCTTCCTCATAGTTTTGATTCAACGAAAATTTCTCTCTTTTTCTCATACCCAAGAAGGACGAATTTTTCTTAAGTACAAAAACATAGATTTTGGCATTTTTCTCTCTCTCCCAAAAACCGTCCACCCATGAGTATGATATGCTGGATGGTTTTTTCAAGAACCCCTAGACTTTATATAATACTCCAATCATTTTTCAAAAATATCTCTTACTTGAAAAATAATTAATAATTATTTTTTTGGATAATCTTTTGAACCAAAAGATCATTCAAATTTCGGCCTAGGTTCTTTAAACCTTATGGACGGTTTTTTGCTAGGAGAAACTCAAAAAATTCATGCTCCACCTCATGTGAATAAATTGGCGGTTCAAATTTAAATCAAGAATCTAGACTAATCAAAAAGTCATAATCCTATCTAGATTTAAACTCCTTTTAAAACTTTAAATTTAAATAAGAATTTCTTATTTGAATTTAAATAAATATTTCCGCAAACATTATCTATAATTAATTACTTTAAATAAATAGAATAATTTTGATTTCCTTTCCACAAAAAAAAAAAAAAAATGTGCACCATTCTTTAAGAAAAGAAAATCTATCAAATAAGCGTCATTATTTAAATCAATTAATAATTTAATGTTTGAAATATATTTAAACAATTTTGAAACAAAATCTTCTTCTCTCCATCCATTAAAAAACCATGCCCTATAATTAGGAGAGAAAAATTTTGTTTTCAAAAATTAAATAATTCAAACACAACCTTATTTTCAAAATTCATTTAATCAAAATAATTAACAAATAATTATTTTATTTACAACCAATCATTTGTTGACAAACAACATTATTTGTCTATATTAATTTCACATGTCCAATCCTTTCGGGATTGCATGTTAGAGAGTAACATGTCTTAATAGACGTTATTAAATTCATATTTAATTTATCGATCTCTTTAGAAATAAATCACGAGACGCTTTGTGAAACTATATGAGCTAGTAAAGGGACTCGATGAAAATATGTAAAGAGGCTCCTATAATTGTGAAAAATTAATCCCGGATTAATTATTCATCAATTATCAACTTCAGGACTATTCCTCTAAAAGTTTGAAGCTGAACTCTTGTTTACATACCGTATTACGAAACTCTCTAATGCAATGCTTTTTTCATGATTTATTCATGGCTTACTTAATCTTCATACGTTATCCATGATTGAATTAAGGACTTTTCTATTTTACCTTTTCAATCATTTTAACTTAAAGTTCCATTATTCTCCAATGAAAGAACCACCAATTGTAAAGCCATACAATCAATAAACCATCAAAGAACACAAAGTAGATATAAACAGGATGGCTAAGATCTTGTTATATTATCTTTCAATTCCCGAATAATGCTTTTATGTAGATAACATGTACTATCGTTAAGATAGCTATGGATTCCGTATATATGAATCTTGATTTCTCTATCCATAAGTTATACACCCAAAACACAAGTATATTGACCATCAATTATCAATGTCTCACCTATAGTGGATCAAAGTGCATAAGTCATGGATGCGAACTCAAGTATTCATTTCAGGATTAAGATTAATGCAGGATGATAATCAAAGCATCATTGATTCTTATAAATGTAATTATTAAACCAAATCAATTAACACCTTAGGTCCAGTCCAATGTCAGACCTCAATACTAGTATACATTCTACTCGGAACCAATCCGATGATCAAGACAAACCATCCCTCCAACGAAATAGATAACATTTACAATCTTATCATGAATAAGATCCCCAAATCTTATTCTATCGATTATGGATCATTTATTTAGATTGTTATCAAATTACCATGTCTTCTATGTATACCCCGTATGCATATGGTAATCCAATATATTATCAACAGCCCAAGAGTATTTTATGTTTGCTCAAAATAATCATACAATCAAGAAATGAAAGTAAATAGGGCACTACTTATTAAACATGAATAACCTCTTTTTATTAATATCAAAATGTCATATTTACAGAAAATCTCTATAATTGATTTTCTATTATTAGGGCACATATAGATCCCAACAATGACAAGTAGGGAAAGGGAACAAAAATAGTCAATTAACAACCCACTCGCTTGGTGAGGATGTGACAAGTGGTGTAATTTTTGAATTCTTAGACTACCTAAAATTCAAGATAGAAATTGATTTGTATGTATGGAAATGTTGTTTATGATAATATTTTTTACCAAAAAAAAAAATGCATGACTTTGAATGTAGGGTATACTTTTTGAATAAAAGCAAAATACATGCTATAAAAATGTAAATAATCAAATTTTAAGGGGTATTTTGGGTATTCTTAGGGTAAAATTTCACGTGTTGACCAACAAATGGTATAAAGTTGTATACTAAATATGATGTGATGGTATAAAAATGTAAAAGTTCAGAATACAAGATATACTTTTTGAATAAAAGCAAAATTTAGGGTTAAAAAATGCAAATAACATCTATAAAGTAACATCAACCACCAATTTCTCTTCTAATGCCGAACAATCACTCTGCCACACGTTGTAATTTAGAGGAAATCGATCAAGTTTGATTTGAGGTAAAGAGATTATCGTACCAACCATTAGATACCAAAACCTCGTCAGATTTCAAATTGCTGGAAAGTCGTTAGGAAGTCCTAACCAGAGAGAGACCATTACAAAAACTTTTGTATCCAAAATACAATTAACTATTATTTACATATAAAAATTCACTATTTTCTTTTGAATTTGAGGGTGAGAGATTCAAACTCTTTACCTTATGATAGAGACAAAAGTGAAATTACCGCTAGACTATATTTACAATTACTAAAAATAGAGAAATAACTTACTAGCATTTTGAAGCGAATAATAGCAAATTATAACACAATGTTTTAAATATAGAAATAAATAGCATCATCTTGTCATCATCTCTAGAGAAGTTGTCAATTTGAGGGGGGGCGGGGGGAATCATATTATTATTTATACATAAATCATTTATTTACTAAAAAATATATCTAAGAATTTTTTAATAAAATATACTATAATTTATTATCTTTTTAAAAAAATTTGTTTTAAACTTTGAAAATACATATAAAATATATTATATGTTATAATTTCCTCACAAAAAAAAAAAAAAAAAATGTTCGTAACTACGATGAGCTCTACGATACATTTATTATATTTTGAAATGTAAAAGTTAAAGTGAGATAACCTTATTTCGGAGGGCATTTTCCATTATATTTTGAACTGTAAAAGATAAAGTCAGATAAATCTCATTTTGGAGGGTCAAATTTTTATTATTTAGCATTTTTCATTATTTAACGTCCGTTTAGTATTTAAATTTAATTCTAATTAAACTATTATTTTTATCTTAATTTTTATATTTTTTTTAAAGTCAAAAAATTTATAATTAATTTTTAAAAAGTCAATCAACTTTAATTTAAAAATTTTATCTCTAACTAATTTATCAAATAGAGGGTTAGGGTCCGTTTGATAAAATGATTTGAGTTGAAATTTTTAAGTTTGAGTTGATTAACTTTTTAAAAATTAATTATAATATTTATTAATTTAAAAAAAAATAAAAATAAGATAAAAAATATAATATAATTTAAATTGAATCTCGAACAAGTACTTAGTTATTTATTTTTGTATGGGAGAAGGGATTCCGTCCCGTCTCATTCCATTATAAACCTTGCAATTACAATTTATTTATGATAGAATGGGTGTCCTGTGGGGGCCAAGGCCACTGACCGTGGAATCGGAATGAGAACGCGATTCCTTCCTCAACCAATTTTCCTTATCCCTTAGAATACCCTTTTATTAATTAAAAAAAAAAAAAATCCAAATTCAAACCCAAACACAAATCAGCCCAAATTAGCCGAAAACCCCTAATCATTTTGCTCGAAAAAATCGTGTTGTTCTCCAATTAGCCGAACGATTTTCCAGATCACAGGTATGCTCTGTATCTCTCTCTTACTCTAATGAGTCCTGTTGTTGCATCACAATAGGGAAAAAAAAATAAAAATCCATTCTTGAGCCCTGTTTTCATTGTTGGTTTCTGGGGTTTTTCATGGTTTCAATGTACTCCATTCATATTGCTTTTTCCTATTTACCAATTTCATTTCAGTTTGCATTTGGCCATTTTTACAACTCAGGAAATTAACTTGCAAATTGCAGGTTTGGTTGGACCGTTAGGAATTGCAAAAAAGATATAATTGAATTTGTGTGATTAGTGTGAGACATAGAGTGATTTCTGGAGTGACCCAAATTCATTTCTTTCTCTATTTTGTAGGCTAATACTTGCTTGTTTGTTTTTTCCAAAGGTGTTTGACAATTTTGGGTGTAAATGGGTTGTGAATTGATTGACAAATAATTTTTGATCCTCTCTATGGTTTGATCTTGTTTGTGATAGGTATGTACATCTTTGGTTGGTTTGTTAGTACATTGTTTTTAAGTTGTTGATTTGGATTACTGAATTGGTCTGCGTAAGAGTATTTGGTTGGAAGACATCTTCGAATTAAATTGTAAATTTACTTTATATATATGTGTTACACAAATTTATTAAAACTTTTTTCTTAAAGCAGTATATGCATGAATAAAAAATAGAATAATTTGTTACTTAAATAAAATAATTATTGTTATCGTAATTGTTCTCTTCGGTACTTTCCCAGGGGTGGTTACTTCTTTTGGATTTATTTGACACTACATAAATTGTTTTGTTTTGTTTTGTTTTGTTTTGTTTTGTTTGACTTTTTTTCAATTATATGTTGGGATGAGAATATGATAGGGGTGCTAGGGAGATGCTAGTCTAGTTGGGATTTCTTGATGCACTTACTGATTTCTTTCACTAACAACCTTATAGGGAAAACAAATATATTTCAAGATTTTACTAAGGCAGCATTTTCAGCTAAAAAAAATTTATTAAAGGGGAAAAATCAATGGAAAATCTCTTGTTCCCATCAGACATGGAATAACTGATGATCAAGGAAGATGATAGAGAAGCTAGGCTATGGGAGATCTGGGAGGAGGATCGGTGGATGAGGCAAAGGAGTGACGGAACTGGAGCAGAAGGATCGATGAATTTGAGTGGTGGAGGAGCCCGGTAGATATGGCAAGGAGTAGCACCACGAAGGGGGTGAGGATGCGTGACAATCTGGAAGGGGATGGTGGATCTAGGTAGGTGCTGGCAGAGGACGGCGGTGCGCTGTTGGAGTAGAGGAGCCTGGTGGCTTTTCTGATTATGACAATTAGGCCAGAGGAAGGAGATGTGGCGGAGGATCTGGTGAGGAGGGCTTGCAGGAGCATCAACGGCCCTCCAATTGGAGTGGGTGGAGGAAGATGATGTGATCGTCTTTTCTAATGATGACAAGCTCAGCACTAGCGGGTGAGCAAGGAGCTAACTCTGACGGAGTTGTGAAATAGGGGAAGGTTAATTGTGGAAAGAATTTTAACGAACCAAGAGAATGACCATTCCTCGCATCTCAAGTGGTTATGATAGTTCCACCAAAACGGGAGAAAATCATTCCCTTGGAATGGTCATTACCATGTGTCAAGTTTGACCAAACTTGGTAATGGTTACTTTTAGTATTCTTTTCCATTCCTTTCCGCCCTTGTTTCACATAGAAGTGAAAATGAAAGGGAAAGGGAAAGGGAAAGGGAAAGAGAGTGATTACCTTTTCGGATATATATGTATATATATGTTTCTGTCATATGGGGCCTATGGGCACACACTTTGTGATTCCCAGTCCTAGGGGATAGAATCATTTTTAGGAATGGTTGTTTAATGCCCTATGCAATTTAGGAAACTGGGAAAGGGAATGCCAATCATTGCGACTCCCATTGATTCATGGTAAACAGGAATGAATGTCAACTTTACTAATATATCCTTGGCGAGTTCACAAGCTACAGGCCAACAATTATTTTTAATTATGTAAAGGACATTTTAGTAATTATGTTAGTTAGATTCGCATACCTAAGTTTAATAGACACTAGAAAGGGAATTAGGTTGTTTCCCATTCCACTTTCTAATAGGTTAAGGAAATACTAGAAAGGGAATCAACTGTCCTCATTCTTATTCCTTTCTTTTCCAAACTCATTATTTTATCATTACATTCCATTATGGTTTGGTAAACATGCTTTTTGTGATTTTGAAAGCTCGTGAGGTTTTTTTCTTTCTCATTTGCAGTTGTAAACATGTAATTCTTTTCCACCATATTCACCTTAGGCTTAGGATTTCAGATTTTGTTTTGAATTGCAATTTTTTCCTTTGTAACTAGGATTATACGAAGACATTGTTTTTTGGATTGATGTTTGTATATTGGAGTATCAGGCTCAGAATGTTTGTTAATGTCTCTTTTGTTGTGTGGGTGTAGGATGATTACTAATACAGATACCGTAGAAAGAGGAAGAGGTAAGAATAAACATTTTTGGACAATGGATGAGGATGCTGCATTACTTGAATCATTGCATGAACTATATCAAAGCACCAAGTGGCGAGGTGATTCCGGCTTCAAGAACGGGTACACAATTCAACTAGAGACCATGATGGAAAGAAAGTTACCTGATTGCGGATTAAAGGCCTCTCCACATATCGAATCACGGATCAAAACGTTGAAGTCGAAATATTTTGCCTTATCCGAGATGTTATCTCATAACGGCTTCGGTTGGAATGATAAACAGATGATGTTAATATGCGATAAGCGTGTGTATAACGAGTGGGTGAAGGTAAGCCTTTAGTTATCTTGTTTATGTGTTCCATAAATGTGCTTATCGATTTTTCTGAGGAAGGTTTCATGACTTGTTGGTTTTTGTAGGGCCACAGGGAAGCAAATGGACTGTATGGTAAACCATTTTTGCACTATAATACACTGAAGGAGATTTATGGGAAGGAGCGTGCTAGTGGTGGCAATGTTCGCAGTTCTAACGAGAAAGAAGAAATACGAAGGGAGGATGCAGACCAAGAAGATTTGGACATTGACGTAGATTTGCACTCAAATCCCGGTGCTGATGTAAATGTGGAAACCCAAGCTGATGGTTCAAGAGATTATGAGGTGTCATTTACTCAACAACCAAGTAGCCGGCGGCGTAAATCGAGAGAAAACAGCCCGAGTGTTTCAAATTGGAAACGCAAAGTTAGAAATAAGGTTATGGAGGAGATGAGTAAGAGTTTCGGGAGTATGGCAGCTTCTATGGCAACAATGGCACAAAAAATTGATGGTTTGATTAACGTTTGGTCAAATGATAAAGAGGTGGCTAATATGCAAGCTAAACTTGACCATGAGTTGACGAAAATTGAAGGCCTAACCGAATTGCAAGTCTTTCGAGTGACGAACATTTTAGCCACAAAACATGATTTGTTGAGAGTGTTCTTTTCCATGTCTAAAGAAAGGAGGAGACCCTATGTTTTCAACCTGCTAGAGTATGGGCTTTAGCCGACAACTCCCATATGTTGTTAGCAGGAATGTGCATAATTAACGTAGTCAACACAGTCGGGATTATTTATTTAAGTATTCAATTCTATGCTAGATCCAATTGCCAATTCATTTAGGTTGTAACTAGGCAGTTTCAATTTGATTTTTGCTTTTACTAAATCTTGATTTATGTATGGAATTAGGAATACTATACAAGTATGTGTTAAATTTAGGTATAATTGTTTACTGAACCACGATTATACACACATAACCACAACACAATAACCACAATGCACGTAACTCAGGGTACATTGATCATAAAGTCCTTAAGGAGACGGTGACATCGCAATTCATGAGGAACTACGTCAAGTGATCTGTTAGACATTGTTGTCTGCATAGGGGTTTGTGTACATTTATATACCACAAGTGCGCCTCACTCTCCTCACTCTCCGTTAATATAGGACTTGTCTCCATAGGTCCGTGGCCATCATTTTTGGATGAACACCCAGTAGTATAACTCAATCCATATATAAATCGACAATAAGAGCTCTCAAGAGGAGAAGGTAATACCTTGGCCAATGAAGGGACCAAGAAAATTTCTAGATTAACCATTGAACCATGCAATTGAAAAATACCTACTTGGAGGTATTCCGATTTGACTAGATAGTTAGCATGTAAATGAATATATATATATATATTTTGGGAATCGATAGTGTCTTGTCCGCCGACTAGACAGTAGATAAGATATCCTTGTTATAATACCACCGTGATGAATATAAATGGAAATTAGGAATATAACTGTTTAATTTAATCACAATTATATTCTTGGAGTCGACCTTAAAGAGAGATAGAAAATTATGAACTGGGTGGAATAGGAAGATGAGAGCGAGAGTACGAGAGAGGCATTGGGAAGGAGAGAGCTATGAACTGGATGGGAGAAGGTTTGTGGTGGGTGCAGAGGAGATTTTGAGGGAGGAAGAAGAAGATAACACTTTCTTTGTTGATTTTGTTTTGTTTTGTCTTTTTTTTTTAATTATTATTTTTAATCAAATTTTAGTTTATTATATTCAAAAGTGGCATGTAATTAGATTGGTAAGAGTAGTATTGGTATCTATCAAAAAAAAAAAAAAAAATCAGTTTAAGTGTATTTTGCTACTGATTTTATAAACATAATAGATTTTATAAATAATAATTTTTTTTATCATTATTTCATAGTGGTTTTTTTTTTTGTTTGTTATAATTTTAATTGAACAATTGATTTACTTAAATTAAGAGTTCAATTAAAATTAAAATATAAATACTAAAGTCACATAAGTGGAACAATTCAGGAATGATCTACACAAATTGTAGAAGAGTAAAACTAAAAAGACAAAAACCCAATAAGCATTGTTTGGATATAAAATTTTGAGGCCTGTTTGGGGGATATACGGAGATAATATTTTGAAAATTGGGTTGAAAATGTGTGTTGGAGAAAAATTTTTGAAAAGTTATGTGATATAGAAAACGTTACAAAAAACTTGTCTTGTTCATCTCACTGTTACAGTATTTTAACATAAAATTGTCTCATTTTGATTTGAAATAAGAAATTATGGAGTTTTAAAGTTTGAGTTTTTTTTTTTTAAATGAAAGAGAGAGAAAATTTGATTTAGAGTTGAGATTTATTACATGTTGAATTGTTAAATTATTGTATGTATCTTCTGTCTCTACGAATTAACTTTTTTTTTAATTTAAATTAATCATGAAAAAACTACGTATTCCTCATGTGAAGATGCAAAATCCCATTTCTAACAAAAATATTTTTAAATCTAATACAAATCATACTGCAAATCTTCTAATTTCAAATATCTAATTTAGTGTACTATTAGCTAAAAAGATACATTTAATAATTTAACAATTACAGGAATAAATTGTCAAATTTAAAATTTAAGCGACAAGTTGAAAAATGTTAACAAGTTGACAAAATTTAAATCCCTTTTTTTATAAAAATTTTAATTTTATGTTCTAAAAATATTATGATGAACTTCCAAAAATATTACGAAACGATACATATTATTTTAAAAGATAAATGCAATCTTATATAGACGAAATATTTTAATAATGCATTTAGAAGACACACTGCTCGACATTATATTCAATATAATATGATGTGTGTTTGGATATTTCATATATTATATTTCAATACAAATATATTTAAATAATAAATCACTTATGTTGTTATTCATTTATTTTAATTTTTTTATTATTTTTATCAATCAAATCACATACTCTCTCATCAATATATATTTAAATGGTTATTCGAATGTAACCAATTTGATCACATATTACATTTAAATTGAACATAAAAAAAGACCTCCAAGAGAAAATTGTCTAAATAATCACATTTTTTTTCCATTCATTAACCAACAAAACACAAATTGCACATTCTTGACTAACATGACATAAATTTTATATAAATTTAGTTTAATTTTATGTCATATTAATATAACATTAAATTTTTATGTAATATTAATATAATAATATTTAAATTTATATTATCGAAATGTTTTTCCCAACATTTAAACGTATATTATATTTCACATATTATGTTGGAATATAATACAATGTAAGGAGGAGAAAAAATAAATAAATAAAAAGATACGATTTGTGAAATGTCCGTCACTTTCCCAAATCCAAATCCAAATAGAATAGAATACGCGGGAAGAAAATGGGGTCCACGTTAAACGCGCAAATCGCGGCAAAACAAGGTGAGGAGGTCCACAAAAAACAACCTTAAAACAAATCCCTTCCATTTATTAATATTACCCCCCAACCGCACGTTTCGCTTACCTTTCACCTTCCCCCTCCCTTTCTACTACAAATCCTCATTCTCTTTCCTCAAACCCCACCCCTCTCCCAACGCTCTCTTTCACCCCCCAACACCCTTAAAATAAATTTAAAAAAATAATCAACATAATTCCAAACAACCACTCACAAACTTACAAAAACTCCGGTAAGTTTTTTTTAAAAAAAATATTTTTTGAACATTGCAAGCGTTGTGGGCCCATCTTTGTTGTCGTTTCTTTCCACTTGAATTCGATGAACCTTACGATGATGATTAAACAAAATTTTTGTGATTGCACCGTTTTGTTAAATTTGAATTATTATTATTTTTCAATATTCTCAAAATATATATATATATATTCATATCCTCTAATAATTTTAAGTTAAATTTGATTGCACCACTCCATTTTGTTGTCTGCTTGACATTTTAATAATACTTTCTTTGAATTTGATGCAGAAAACTGATTTTGCAGTGCATTTTTGGAGGGTAGTGGCCGGTTTGTTTGTTGGTATTTCTTTTCATTTATTAAAATAAATTAAAATAAAATAAAAGAGGGGGAAGAAACACAAGAGAGGGAGAGGGAGAGAGAGAGAGAGAGAGAGAGAGAGAGGGAAGGGAGTACAAAAGGGGGGAGAGATGACGGATTCGCCAACGACAGCAAATAGCAGCGGAAAGGCGTCGTCGTCGCTAATGGAGAACCTGTTGGGTTTACTCAGAATCCGTGTGAAACGCGGCATCAACCTTGCTGTTCGCGACGTCCGTAGCAGCGACCCTTACGTCGTCGTCAAGATGGGCAAACAGGTGATCTCTCCTTTACCACTACTTCCTCCTCTTTTTATTTTTTATTTTTTATTTTATTTTTTTTTACTGTTTTCCATCGAAACAAAATAATAATGCCCATCTCTTATACCCATTTGTATCTTCTTCCCCCCCCTTTTTTTTTCCCTTCCATTGTCTCTTAAACGTTGGATTTTCTTGTTTTCGTTATGGTTTTTCAAACTTTTGATTATGTAAACAGTATCCTTCAATTTAATTCTATATTTACTATTTTTTTTTCATTTACCAAAACAATTTTTTTTAAAACTCTGGGATGATCTATACACTTTTTGTGGAGTTAGATATGAAATTACAATTAAGTTATACTTGTAATAAGTTTTATTTTTTTATTTTTTTGTCATTTATATTAAGTACTTGCTAAGTGAATACAATCGGTTGATGCAGAAACTGAAGACGCGTGTGATAAAAAAGGATGTCAACCCTGAGTGGAATGAAGATCTTACTCTTTCTGTCACAGACCCCAAAGTTCCTGTCAAGCTGGTAACCTCTTCTCTTACTCTCATTATCCATACTCGAGATCTAATCCAAAAATTTAAAAATTAAAAATTAAAAAAATAAAAAACAACAGCGCAATTATCAAATGACTGATAAAAAAGATTGAGAATATTTGTTGTTTTTGATGATGTAAATGTACGTTTGTTTCTGATATTTGCTCGTAACAATTGATACTTTCGTTACATTTTTCTTTGTTGGATTTTGGTTCTTTCTTTTCCTGATATCTCTATTGGATTACATTAAATTGTGGACTTAACCATTCTGAACTAAGTAGGTGTAAAATTTTCCTTGTCGGGCTAAGACATTGGCTGTTTCAAGATGTTAGTCGAATAGGGAGCCGAAGATGATATATTGAATTGTACTGCAGTTAGTGCATCTATTCCGGTTAATTATGTTATCGACTACTTTCTCAGACTTTAAAGGTACCATCATGTGGTATATGCTGAGAATCATTTTATTTTCATGAGCTTGCAGACCGTGTACGATCATGACACGTTTAGCATGGATGACAAAATGGGAGATGCAGAATTTGACATAAAAGCGTATATAGAAGCACTGAAGATGAACTTGGAAGGCCTTCCAAGTGGAACTATAATAACAAGAATACAACCAAGCAGGCAAAACTGTTTGGTTGAGGAAAGCAGCATCATGTGGAACGAAGGCAGGGTCGTTCAAGATCTCTGCCTCAGACTGAGAAACGTCGAATGCGGTGAAGTAGAAGTCCAACTGCAGTGGATCGACCTTCCTGGTAGTAAGGGTTTATAAAGTCTCTTGAGTCCTCTATCTGTGTTCTGTCCTGCACAACTAACCTTGTATGTACTTGTATCCTCGCCTGTCTTATAAACCATAATACCAGATCTAGGCTCTCTCTTTATATTACTGTGAATCTCTCGGCTAGCAAGTGCATTCTCTTCTGTCATTTACCGGGAATTTGTCGGCTAATTACTAGTTGCACAACCTCTGAATCTGTTTTTCCTGTGAAATGGTGTACTTAATTACAAACTTGAAATTTTAGTCTTGAAATGCAGCCTCTACACTAGTGGCTGCAAATAGTACTTTCACATCACTGGTTTCTCCTACTTTTGAAAGGTATTTCATATTATTCTCTTTCAGTTATGCTTTAACAACTACTTTAAATTTATACCATACAAAAATGTTATGTAACCGGACCGGGCAGCCGGTGGCCAGGTTGCTTTCACAGTGATTGGGCTGATTCTAATCTATCGGGTTGAACAAGATTGCAGTTGCTTGACACCATAGGGTTATATATGTAAAGGGTTAATTTCACTTTTAGCACCTCTGAAAAAAATAATGATAAAAATAGCAGTACTTTTTATTCCATTCAATTTCAGCACTTAATGTATATCAAATTACAGGTTTACCCTCATCTCCTACCCACTAAAGAATCTCTCTCCCTCGCATGGACCAAAAAAGTTTTTTAAACCACCATATACAATGGTTTAGAGAGAGAAAACTGAAATCTAGAGAGAGAAACAGTCACCACCCAACGGAAACTTATTTCTTTTTTCACTTTTCCGCCTAGCCCCCTCCACCCATTTTGAAACCCAAATCTTCATATAATAGAGAGAAATTTTCATCTAAAGAGAGAAACTTCCATTTACAGAGAGAAACTTCCATTTAGAGAGAGAAACTTTCATCGAAAGTTTTTTTTTTTTAAATCTAACATTTTTGGCCATTTTTGAGTAAAGGTCATAACTATTATGACCACCCGGTCATAACCGTTATGACTTATGTTTAAAAATGGTCAAAAATGTTATCTTAAAAAAAAAAAAAATCGTTCGATGGATTTATAAAAAAAAAAAAAAAAAAATTGGTCATAACCATTATGACCGGATGGTCATAATGGTTATGACCTTTACTATTTAATAGGGCAAAAATGTTATCTTAAAAAAAAAAAAAAAACTTTCGATGATTTATAAAAAAAAAAAAAAAAATTGGTCATAACCATTATGACCGGATGGTCATAATGGTTATGATCTTTACTATTTAATAGGCTAAAAATGTTATCTTAAAAAAAAATTTCGATGATTTATAAAAAAAAAAAAATTGGTCATAACTATTATGACCGGATGGTCATAATGGTTATGACCTTTACTGTTTAATAGGCCAAAAATGTTATCTAAAAAAAAAAACTTTCGATGATTTATAAAAAAAAAAAAAAAATTGGTCATAACCATTATGACCGGATGGTCATAATGGTTATGACCTTTACTATTTAATAGGCTAAAAATGTTATCTTAAAAAAAAAAACTTTCGATAATTTATTAAAAAAAAAATGGTCATAACCATTATGACCGTGGTTATGATCTTTACTATTTAATAGGCTAAAAATGTTATCTTAAAAAAAAAAAAAACTTTCGATGATTTATAAAAAAAAAAAAAAAAATTGGTCATAACCATTATGACCGGATGGTCATAATGGTTATGACCTTTACTATTTAATAGGCTAAAAATGTTATCTTAAAAAAAAAAAAATTGGTCATAACCATTATGACCGGATGGTCATAATGGTTATGATCTTTACTATTTAATAGGCTAAAAATGTTATCTTAAAAAAAAATTTCGATGATTTATAAAAAAAAAAAAAAATTGGTCATAACTATTATGACCGGATGGTCATAATTGTTATGACCTTTACTATTTAATAGGCCTATTAAATAGTAAAGGTCATAACCATTATGACCCTCCGGTCATAATGATTATGACCATTTTTTTTTTATAAATCATTTTTTTTATAAATCATCGAAAGTTTTTTTTTTTTTAAGATAATATTTTTGGCCTATTAAATAGTAAAGGTCATAACCATTATGACCATCCGGTCATAATGATTATGACCATTTTTTTTTATAAATCATCGAAAGTTTTTTTTTTAAAAGATAACATTTTTGGTCTATTAAATAGTAAAGGTCATAACCATTATGACTATCCGATCATAATGGTTATGACCAATTTTTTTATTTTTTTTTTTTATAAATCATCGAATTTTTTTTTAAGATAACATTTTTGGCCTATTAAATAGTAAGTGTTATAACCATTATGACCATCGGTCATAATGGTTATGACCTTTTTTTTTTTTTTTTATAAATCATCGAAAGTTTTTTTTTTATTTTTATTTTTTAAGAGAACATTTTTGGCCTATTAAATAGTAAAGTCATAACCATTATGACCATCCGGTCATAATGGTTATGACCAATTTTTTTTTTTAAATAAATCATCGAAAGTTTTTTTTTTTAGATAACATTTTTGGCCTATTAAATAGTAAAAGGTCATAACCATTATGACCATCCGGTCATAATGGTTATGACCAATTTTTTTTTTTTATAAATTATCGAAAGTTTTTTTTTTTTAAGATAACATTTTTGACCTATTAAATAGTAAATGTCATAACCATTATGACCATCCGGTCATAATGGTTATGACCAATTTTTTTTTTTTAAATCCATCGAAAGATTAATTTTTTTTTAAGATAACATTTTTGGTCATTTTTAAACATAGGTCATAACGGTTATGACCGGGTGGTCATAATAGTTATGACCTTTACTCAAAAATAGCCAAAAATGTTAGATTTAAAAAAAAAAACTTTCGTTGAAAGTTTCTCTCTCTAAATGGAAGTTTCTCTCTGTAAATGGAAGTTTCTCTCTTTAGATAAAAATTTCTCTCTATTATATGAAGATTTGGGTTTCAAAATGGGTGGAGGGGGCTAGGCGGAAAAGTGAAAAAAGAAATAAGTTTCCGTTGGGTGGTGACTCTTTCTCTCTCTAGATTTCAGTTTTCTCTCTCTAAACCACTGTACATGGTGGTTTGAAAAACTTTTTTGGTCCATGCGAGGGAGAGAGATTCTTTAGTGGGTAGGAGATGAGGGTAAACCTGTAATTTGATATACATTAAATGTACTGGGCCCCATATTAAGTGCTGAAATTGAATAGAACAAAAAGTACTGCTGTTTTTACCATTATTTTTTTCAGAGGTGCTAAAAGTGAAATTAACACTATATGTAAATCACAGGTTTCTTTTTCTTTTTCTTCTCTTTTTTTTTTTTTTTCCTTCCCTAAACTCATTCCATAATTGAATGTGCCTCCTGAACTTTTAAACAGTCATCACATCAACTAATAGTAAAAAACTTATTGACTAACGTGTTGAATTTTTTTATAAGCAACATATTTGGATTTAAATTGGAGTAAAATCGAAATGGGGCTAATGTCAATTTGGAATATGTCCAACATTAAAACCCATTTACTCTCTACTAATTAATAATAGTGATATTTTTTATATTTGTGCCTGTCTTTGCATCATCTATCCTTAGTAAAGTTATTTATATCTCGATAGGAATAATATTAGGGGCATCAACTTTAATACCAACTTTTAAATATTAGCTTATGTATCATTTGAGTTATCATTGCATTAGTTAATTGTATCTACTACCAGTAAAAATATGACAACTAATTGTCACGTTAATTGATGGTCAAAATTTGATATTAAAGTTGGTATCTCTAGCACTACTAAACCAGATGGACGAGGTAAAATTAGAGGCTCATTCTCTTCTCTCTCTCCACTCCCTCAGTCTTCCATAGAGGCTTTGAGTTGTAAATTTTCTTGGTTATTTGACTTTTTAATTTTTACAACAACCACGTACACCATGGAAAACCGAGAGTATGGTTTTGATCATATTCACGGAGGACCGTGTATTACAATAAAAATTAACTTTAAGGCATAATATTTTTTAGAAGTATTTACCCAAAATGATCATTTTTAGACATCTTTTTTAAAAAATAGAACACTTTTAAACTCATGTGCAGTTTGAACAAATTTCGAATTCCATACTTTTATGCTTCCATGTTTAGCCATACATATTTTTCTGATTTTATTTTTTGAATATTTCCTTTGACTTTTTAAGAAAATTTTTTTTTGAGGGACTTTCTAAGAAAATTTTGTATTAAATATATACGGATTTTATTGCCTTCAAATCCGGATTCACGTTTAAGTTATAATTTGATTGATTATTTTAGGTATTTTTTAATCATTATCAAGGGAGGATTTTTTTTTTTTTTAATTTTCCCTCTTGCTACGTTATAATTAAGGAATTGATTCTTTTTGACATTTTTTTTATTTTTTCTATTTTTAGGAGAGGAAGTTATTTTTCCCCCTTCTTGTTGATGACACGTTATCAAGGAGGCAGTTTTTTTAACTTTGTAATTGTTTTTTTAAAATTTTTGTTGCATATTACTAGCATTTATTATTTGTTACATTCTTTTTTACATAACTATTTCTTTAAGTAACTGTGTTTATATGATAATGACATAGTTAATATGTAGTACTTGTTCAAGGACATGGAAAAATCAGATCACAACTTAAAAAAAGTCTAATAATCAATACAAATTATATTCATTACTTCTTTATTGGTGGTGTAATTGAGTCATTATAAACTATATTGATTGATTTCATTTATTGAGTTAACTCATATATTCACACAAAGTTGACAAGAAATAATAAAAAAGACTAAACTCAAACAGACGCAAAAAAAATTTGAATCATTATCAAATTGACCTTGTCATTAAACAAAAATAAGATATATTCACAAAACATATTTTGATAACATATTTACCATGTCAATATAATATTGACACTGAATACATTAAAAACCAATAACAAACAACAAAACATGTTAAACTGTAGGTTGATTTTCATAACATATTGACCCCATCAATATGATATCTTCAATAACTTGCACTTTAGAGTGAAAGTTGATCTTGTTGGAGTTACCATATATGTTTTTTTTTCCTAATTTAAATTATATGGGTATATTGGTCAATATAAGATAGACAATTAATTGTTTTGTTCATTTTTACAAATAAGTTCATTATTGGACAAATTTTAAACATGGGTCTCCAAAATGGTCATACATGTAAACCATCCTATTCTTTACGATATTTTAGTCGCATCATTTTTTTGTGACTAAATGTTACTTTTAGTCAAACAGTTATGACTGATATGCATTTAGTCACAAGAGGTTACTCAAATACTTCGCTAATGCTCTATTAGAAAGCTTCGAGCTGTCAAGCTTAAGGTCGGCTCAGTCATAACCTAATAGGCAAATGGGAGAAAGAAAAGGACATCCCTTACTTAGTTTGGTTAGCTTCTTCCTTTGCTGAGCTCTATCATACCACTCTTCTATCTCTTTTGACGCAATCATCTTTGAATTGAATAAATAATTGCAACTTACTTTTATAAAAGATATACAGTATCCTAAAACTTTAAACCACAAGATTTTTAGTCATAATGTGACTAAAAATTTTCGTATGATAAAAAAGCATTATGACTAAAAATTTAGTCACAACAAAATTTTTGACTAATTATATAATCATAAAGTTGTGATTAAACGTGACATATAGTCACACAAAAATGATGTGACTAAAAGCCTTATTAAAAACATAGAGTGGCTAAAATTTATTAGTAGTATTATTTTTTGTAGTGGGGACCTACAGCATAAAGATCTTGTTCGTGGATGTTATTGGTGAACTCTAAGGCAGCGTGGATCGTGGATAAATCTAGAACAATAATAACACTTACCGCATGCTATCAGAGTTGTATCTAATAGTTCCCATTTTCCAAATAGGCAAGTGAAATCTTAACTCGGAAATGTTTTGCCTATTTTATGATTTATGGTATAATTTCATTTTTTTTTTTATGACGTGGTGTTTTCCTTCAGGGGTATCACATTATTTATAACATTTCTCACTTCGCTTTGTGTTTTGTTTTTTGTTATTTTAAAGGCTTTCAACTCATTAGAACTGCAGGCTTCCCGCCTGCTATGGTTGGACCATTAAACAGGCTTCCCAGTGACCAATTAAATTACTGTTTTTTTGTTATTTTAAGGCATGCCTCAAAAACAGTACACTTCTAGAATATTGCTAAATTTATAGTGACTTCAGGATTTTTAACCTCTAATAAGATAAGTTAAAGATCAACAGATATGTCTTTTTCAGAATAATCTTGATCGACCAAAAAAATAATATGATGTATTCTATCGGAATACCACATGTATTCTACAAGAATACTACCCGTACTCTATAATACTACTACCCATATTCTATTAAAATACCTTCGGACCACCGAGAGTCTTCGATCGCCGGTGCCAGTTGTATGAGAGCATTCTGGTAGCTAGTCTACCAAAATATGTTTTGGTAGTTTACTAGAATAAGTTTGGTATTTAGCATGGTCTTTGATTGTTGGTTTTGATTCTACTAGAATACTTTTTGCTATTTTACTGAAAGATTATTTTTTGTACTCCACTGAATTATTTGCTATATTTTTTAACGGATTGTTCATATCATTCTAGCAAATTGATACCACAATTTATCATATTAGAGAGTGGTGGAGGAAGAGAGAAAAAGAGAGTGGGGAAAAGTATGATAGTTAGAATTTAAGGGGGTAAATTGGTCTTTTTAAGTGTCTGGTCAAACCAAAAATTGATAGCAAAAATACAAACCGGTATTTCTAGTTAGGACAAAAATCCTAACCATATGCAGAAAAAAAAAAAAAAAAAAAAAGAACTGTTTGTCCAATCCATACCAATCCAGTCAACCTTTTGGTCCGGTTGGGATTGCCGACTTGAGTGCTGAAATGAAAAAGCATTTCTCACACTGCCCGTGAAGCAAAAATAACATACTTTTCTTTTCTTAGAAAGAAAAATAGGGAGCTGTATTGTTGAGAATGAGTAAGGTAGTCCTCTGTACCATAATCTATGTTAATAAGAGTAGCGTTAGGGGATACCAACTCTAATATCAATTTTTAAATATCCACTCATATGATGGTGAGAAGAGTTATCCTATTTTTAATGATAAGACATTTTTAATTAATTCAATAACCACATCAATTAAAAAAAAATCAAATACCACATAAGATGTTACTTAAAAATTAAGATTAAAGTTAGTATTATCAATATTTTTCTTAATTTTTATATTATAATTGATGCGAATTGAAAGGTAGGCTACAAGGAAGTACACAAATGTATATTTATAAGATACTATATAGGTTTCTTGAGAAAGCATACAGCAGTTCGCATTAATTGTTATAAACTTTTGTTTCTAAAACATCCTAGCAGCAAAAAAATTTCAATGAGAATTCTAGTCTGGAGCCCTAGTTTAAAGCGTGAGATACGCATTAATTTCTGACAGTTTTAGAATTTTTATGTGATTTTAAACCTAATGATCAATTAGATATGTACACTATCGTTAAGGATATTTTCCCATTTAAATCTTCAATAAATGAGAATTGTAGGATCTGAATTTTTTATTTAACAGTAGCAATTAATTAACTTCGCCCATTTATGAGATTTAAAATTTTGGAAATTTGCTGATTAATTTTGGCATTAAAGGGTCAAAGAAAATTTTATTTTTGGGATGAAAATCCCAAATTAGTTACTAAAAATCAAAATCGTGAATTAAGTGCTAGAACATTAATATAGCTGCTCCCTAAAATATTTTTGATCGTTTGCTATAATATTAAAAAAACAAATTAGTAAAATAATTGTATATATATTTTTTAGGTTATTACGTTTTTGTACTATTTGTTTTGCTTTTAGTCATAGAGTATGCCATGTGCTTCAAACTTTTACTACAATTAGATTATGTTTAACATATAAATTTATATAATTTCTCAGTTAACACTTAATTTTGACCTTAAAATGCCCAAACTAACTTTAAAAAGAAAGATTACAGTATAAATTAATCACAAAGTCTCATATCCGGTATCGTATGGTATCCGGAATGTAAACTTTAGTTGCGGCGAATGTGAACTTCAGCTATTAGAAATGTGAATTCATACAGAATGAAATGTAACTAAAGTATCGAATGTGAATTTTCCTCATTTTACGTTTCCTTTTGCATGAATTTACATTTCTAATAACTAAAATTTATATTCTCAGTAATTAAAGTTTACATTTGTCAGATATCATTCAGCACCGGATAGGAGACCAGTCCAATATTAGTTGCATAAAAAGCCATACATTTTGTTTTTATTTAGAAAGTAACAATGTATATCACAATTTTATATTTTTATATGATTAGATTACATTCGGTACATAAAACCTATACATTTTTCTCAATTAAGCTTAAGTTTTACATTTAAAATACCTAAAATACCCTTGAATTTAGAACTAAAAATAATCAAAGAAATTCTAAATGCCAAGTGGGATAAGAAAATTTTAACTTTATAATTTAAAAGAGATTTGTGGTATCTTCACACTCCCAGATCAGCGTCACTACGGGAATTTGTTAGGATAAGTGGAACGAAAAAACTTAACCCTTGCTTTCTCACCTAAAATTTAAGGAGTCCAAAGTCACTAAAATACAGTTTAATTCAGCAGGCTATGGAATAAGTATAATTGCAGTCTTGTGGTGGATGATGAGACTCTACTTTTATAGGCTAGCTAGACAAGAGAGCCTTGGTAGTAGTACATACAACTTAATGACACGGACTTTTTACTACAGATTGATATGGATTTATATATACACACACACACACATATATATTATAAAAGGAAGAGAAACTCTGCTTCCTTGGTGGGTATCAATTTGTTTTACATATCATTAAGCAAAAATCTCGTTTGGCACCTTCTTGTTTGTCTCTACTTAAATAAGCATTCAACACTTTTAAGCATGCCTAATAATAATAATAATAATAATAATAATAATAAATAGGTAAAACCCTGTTTGCATTGATTCACTTTTAGTCATCTCATGTTTATAAATATATAGCATGAGAGAAACTAATTAGTTTTTTGCCTGTAATATTAATTATTTCATATTAATGGACAATAA
Source organism: Ficus hispida (assembly GCA_025413025.1). Classification (NCBI taxonomy): domain Eukaryota; kingdom Viridiplantae; phylum Streptophyta; class Magnoliopsida; order Rosales; family Moraceae; genus Ficus; species Ficus hispida. The sequence goes on along the minus strand of CM046366.1, from coordinate 17,419,933 downwards.
ACAAACAATCTTAGTCAGATCTTGATAAAATCCGATTGGTCAAATATTATTTCTACCAAACCTTGGATACGAATATTAAATTATTAAGCGTGTGCAAATGCAAATCTCACATGTAATCATCCTTCGAAAAGCAAGGAGAGAAAGGAAAAAAAAAAAAAAAAAGAGTAAGAAAACAAACCCTATGGAAAAGCAGCTATAGCTCCCATTTATTGCAATAAGTGCACGCATTAATCGGCGACGTGCTAATGGGGTAAGCTTGAAAGTAATTATCCAGAAAATAAAGAAAAAAATGAAAAAGAAAAAGAAAAACTTGAAAGTATCTTTAGGATAACATTCTTTTTTCCCCCCCTCTATGGAAATTATAAAAGTATGCACTTGTTTTGTGAAATGTGAGTTTTCGCTCTGTAATTGAAAAAAAAAAAAGACTGATTTGCAGATAAATCATTGGTTGATAGTATATTACACTTAATTTTTAATTTTCTTTTTTTTTACAAAGATACAAAACACAAGGGAAAGTTGTTCTAAAAAAAAAAAGAAGAAGAGAAGGAAATCCCCCCTGTTTATTATTATTATTATTTTTTTTATAGTGAAATGTGAGTTTCCAACCCGTGACTTTTAAAAGACAAAAATATCCTTCTATTTTGCATATTACATGAAATCTCCCCTTTGACATGAACTAATTGTAAAGTAATATAAATGTTTTTTCATAATGCTGAAATTAGCTATTATTTTTTTTTAAATCTTAAAAAATAAAATAAATAATAAAAAGATAGATATTGACTACGGATCTCACCTCACTCATCCATATGGTGGGCTCGCCGCCGTGACAAGGGTTGGCGACGCCATCCTTGTGGGTTTGGACAAGGGACATAGATGCGAGGATTGCGGTATAGGCGATCTTATGGCCTTCTGGTGAGATCCACAACAACCAAAAGTGGTTGGTCTCACGAGAGAAGATTTTTTTTTGTTTTTTTAAATTTAAACACGGATGATATTTTTGTGATTATAATCACTTTATTTTATTTTTCTAATTCTGTTCTTGATAAGGGAATCTGAATTTTAAATCTCAATATTGAGGTATGACATTAACCAATATGTTAATGATGTATATTTGATAGGTGTGAATTTTTCATCCATGGAAGGAAAGAGGATTTTTTTTTTTAATTTTTAAATCCTCTTTCAAATCGTTCTCCAATTACCATTTATTTTCAAAATATAATTCACTTTGCCACGAAAATCCAAGACGCTTTATGGATGATCACCTTTTCGTAAAAAAGACTACAATTTATTGAGGAATGTTGCATGAAGGAGGGACGAAGCGCTAAGAAACTTATTTACCTAGGCTTGAATTAAGAAAAGTCTTAAATTAAATTAACAGTTTAAAAAGCATTAAACCTTTGAGGGGGACTCTCCTTTAAAAAATAATAATAATAAAAAGGAGGTTGAAAGAGAAAAATAGAGGGTAATTATTAATTATTGAAAAAAATTTAATTGGTCACTGATATTGGAAAGACACTTGTGTGTTCGGTGGAGACTGGACCGGAGATGACATGATTTATGGCATAAGATGGCTTACAGTCTGTGTCGGAGAAATCACTGGTGCAGTAAACTATGATCTGTGATCAAATTGTAGCAAGATGAAAAATGTCATTCATCTTTTATTTAGAAAATTAACAGAGATTGCATGATATAGGCCAACCAGTTAGTTAATTAAACGTAAAGATCATAACTAGAAAACGGTGAAAATTAATAGCATAATCGAGTTTTTGTATATATATGTAATTTTAATTTCCCTTTTTACTCTTTATTTAAAGTTTTTTCAGTTATAGAGTTTTCATTTTAGATACTTTCAAAATCTCTCTCTCCTAATCTCTCTGCCGCTCTGTCTCTATCTCTGTCTCCATCTCTCTCTCTATCTCTCTCTCTCCACCATTGCAGGTGTCTTTTCTGGCAACGACTAGCTCCACGCGACGCCTCGTCATGATTTTTCGGCCGCTGCCACAATCTCTCTAGCGGATTTCAGATCAAAGAGTTCGATGACCGAAAAACCATGTCATGTGCTTGCAATCTGTCAGTGGACATCAAATCCGATGTCTGGAGGAACTCTTACCTCTGCGAGAGCTCATCATACCTGTAGTCTGTGTTTTCCGGCGGTTGGGGAAGGGAGATTTAGGGGTTAGAGCTAGGTTGAAGATTTTCGGCTAATTTTGGAATTACGTCGTAAATTTTGGATTTACGTTTATTGAAATATAAAATTTTGGGATGGATTAGTAAAGTAACGTAATATCAGAGCAGGAGGTCATAATTTCGAACTCCTAAAATTACACTCTTTAATCACTTTATTATCATTCGTGTATTAGGTTTTTAATATGTTTCAGGTTTTTTATTTGTGTTAAATTTTTAAATTAATATTTATCTGTTCGTTTACCCATTGCTTGACCTGCACGTGAGGGAAAATATTGAAGTATAAAATTAATGTTAACTAATTTCTTAATAGCTTAAACTTTTGATATGAATCGGTAAATAACAACATTGTAAATTTTGAGTTTACTATACATAATATATTATGTTATCTACTGTAATTTAGAAATTTACACTGCAAATTTTGATCCCGTGGTATCATAGAGATTTTGTTTACAGTGTAATTTTTACATTTACAGTATAATTTATACATTTGCATCATAAATTCAAAATTTATATAACACTGAATCAGTTTGGTACAGTAAATGCAGAATTTACAATGTAAATTCAATGAAGAATTTCGTAAATAAAATTTATTTTATACCCGAGAGTAAAATATATAATAACAAATATAAAGTACAATACGCAGTTTAATTTGAAGGTTTGTAAATGTCATTTTTCTACGTAAATTCTTAATTTACTCATACATCTTAATACTAGCGCACGAGGTTTTCTTTTATTCTATGAATTGGTCAAAGAGAACACAGGAATGAAAGATAATGAGAGAAATTTATGGTAAATGCAATAAGGAATCGTTGAAAGATGTACATTTACCTTTCAAAATAAGTCGGAATCCTTCGTCGGTGGTTTTTGTCAGAGATATTTGGTTGATGGTTAGTTTTTTCTTGAAAAAACAAGATTTCGTCATGAATTTCTCTTTCTTTGGTTGATTTTTGTATGATTTTCGGACTGTAAATGGGCCCGATTTTGATTGGTCGCTTTATTCTCACCTAGGTTTCGGACAGGAAGAAACGATTTTTGAAATGGGCGTGATTTTGCAAGCCCATATCTGATAAAAGGGACATGGCGTATTTTCGGTATTTTGAGTGTTTATAAATTTAAATTTACATTAAAACTGCTATTTACCACCATACTAAAATTTTCATGCTATTTATTTTCACTTCCTTCCATTTTTGGCCTATTTCCCTTCATCTAACTAGCTTCATAAATTCGGGAGTCATTTACTATTTTAAACCCACATTTTAAGTACAAAAAAAAAAAAAAAAAGGGATTTAGAGGTAACTAGCCTTTTCTTGAAAAGTTTTTGAGCAAATAATAGCCGATGTTTTTAAAAATTACTTAAAATGTCGTTTTTTCCAAAATAGTGAATCAGTTTTGTTAAATGATCAATAAGTGAATGATCATATAGCCCAGTTAATTTGGTCAATCACTAATTAACTATAATCAATTGTTATAAATATCAATTTTCGTAGTCAATCACTAATTGTCCATAAATTATTTATTTACCATAACATGAATTATTAATTTTCCGCTTAATCAGTGACTTACCATATTTTATGGTAAATCACTAATTTACCATAAAAATACCAAAAAAAAAAAAAAAAGCATTAGACTTCATCTTCTTCACCTCGAGCCACCATATCAACCCTAGAGTTGATACTGGGAGGATAAATTTTGCGATGGAAGAAATTTTCGAGCACTACATCGATCTGAACCGGATCTAGATTATTGGATGTCGGTCTTCCTCTCTCCACTACCACTGTGAGATTCACGCAGAGATTCACCGAATTTCGTGCTTGAGTTTGCGGATCAGAGATGCTCAACTCGGGATCAAGATTTATAGCACCCCATTGCTCATTTTCTCACCTGCACATAAAAGAGCTCTTCCCTAAATTGATCGACTAGAAAAAATAACAAAAAATCATTTTACTAAATAAAGAAGTCCAACAACCGCACCCCACCTGATTTTCCATTAAAAAAAAAACGTGCATATTATACAATTTAATGGTATCGACATTGTACTACATTTCAATGTCATGTCAAAGATATATACCTTATTTTGGACAACCATACTAGTTTTGAGCACTTAAATAATAACTTTGCGTTTTTAAAGATTATCGTCTACTTGTTAATTGACTTGTTCACTACCGTATGTGGTATGAAGTCCTCGTTTAAGTGGTCATAATCAACATTCGACCAAGAGTAGGAATCTTAATTATATGAAGACTATTTATCGAAATCCTTGGAAAAAAATCTAAAGTTACATGATAAATATTCTTATACGCTTAATATATGCTATTATCTTTCCTATTTTTTTTTTTTCTAAATTACTTGGAGATAATTGTCCCTTGATTTCCTTTGCAACCTATAATTAATAATTAAAAATTTTGGAAGCATGAAAGTAGAAATAATCCAACATTTAAAGTTTTAATCTCTATCGCAATTTGATGAGTAATTCTGATAAATCTTCTTGGTCCATTAATGTTTAAATAAGTTGCATTACATATAATTTTATAGGGGCTGTTAAGGGGTGCAGACATATGTATGGATGCCTAATTTTTTATTTTATTTTTATAAATCACTGTAGTATCATTTTAAATGTATATTTCTTTGGATACGTTAAAATGAACATGAATTAATTAATTAATACAATGGATACGTTCATAAATTGCTTCAAAGATATATAGTCCAACAAAAACAAGAAGACAAACGATTCTTTGATTCCATTACACTTTTCACGTGCAATAGACTGAGCATTGACAAGCTATCTTGAGATTCAGATAGATATCTTGAGAGACCATGGGGTAGGTGAAGGGTTAAAGATCAAAACACTAAACTCTAAACATTAACACACAAAATAATTTAAAAAATCAATGAAAAGACTGCATTCACCCATGTACACAACCAGAACTTTTCCTTTGTTTTGAGACTAGAAAAGTATGTGTTATATATATATATATAGATGGAATCTTTATAAACTAGGAACAAAACAAGCAGATGACAGTTATCTCCTTTATTTATTTATTTATTTTTAGAGGCATTGATCTCTTTTATATAGTTCCTTACATAATATAAAGTGTTATTTAATATGTGGAACACTTTTAAAATTTTATTAAAAAAAATTAAAATACTCTCAAATTTTGAATCTGACAGCTTCTATCTAAATTGTTCTTCTGGATTTAACTCATATATTCTTTTATTTATGTCTCTTTCTGTGTCCCCTAATAAAATTCTTATACATTAGGAGTCGACTTCTCTCCCTCCATCCATTGAAACAGTGAAGTTTTACATGATAAGAAGATATTTTATATTTTAACTTATAGTTAACTTTCTCTATTTAAACTATGTAAAAATTTAAATAGTACATAAATTTCAAGGAATCCTATAAAATTCCTATAGGTCAAATAATTATTGCACGTTTACTAATGATTGATAATATCTTTTGCGCATCAAATATCACACAGTATATGTATATATGTAACAATATTTTGTTACGTCGAGTTAAAAAAAAAAATTGTATGTCATCATGTTAACAAATTTAATCTTCCTATAATTAAATTTCAACTGACGTTGAAAAATTCAAAATTTCAATAAAGATACACTAATTGTATCGATTATCAACAGAGTCATATATCATTGAGTATGGACATATGAGATCATTTAAATTTTGGAATCTTAATGAAACAAAAAAAATGATTATGGTCTTAGTTTGGGGAAAAAAAAAAACGTATGTATGTTACTAATGTTACATTATTTTGTTCGATTATGTTTGTAAATCACATGTAGAAATATATGTCTATACTCTTTTTTATTTATATAAAAATCCATCTCTATCTGTTTTTTAAGTGTCCCCACTACAGGGGAAGTGTGCTTTAAGGGAAATAATAATAATAATAATAATAAAGAAATAGACGGGGAGATATTGCAGAAAAGCCCTAATACAGACATGACATACCCACAAAGCATTGTCTTGGGAACGGCCGACCCAACACAAGTTAGTGGCAGACAATCAAAACGTTAGCCACAAAAGCCATCTCTCTCTCTCTCTCTCTCTCTCTCTCTCTCTCTGAGGTTTTGGAGCCATCTTGATAAAGACAAGACTGACGTTGCTGGCCTTTTCTTTTGCAAAATTTAGTGCTTTGTTTTGCATAACGTTTCTTTCAATCTCTCTCTCTCTCTCTCTCTCTCTCTCTCTCTCTCTCGGCATCTAGCTCTAGCTACGTACTTAGCTAGGCACCTCCCCACTAACTTCAAAAAGCAATTTACTTCTCCCATACAAGTGCGTGCGTAGATTATATTCTTTAAGGCCCTCTCATACAATTATATCACTATATATATATATATATATATATATCAGAGAATAAGTGAGGATATCCAAAGTTTAGGTTCTGCATGGACCATTACATTTTTGGCGTATTGGTTCTCTTTTTCTACCAATCTTTCATTAATGATTTGTTTGGAAGCACGGTCTGGTCTTCAATATATAATTTCTTCTTTCGTGAATTCGTTGTACGTCTTCTTTTTCTGAAATATATATGCTATTGATCATGGAGCGAATTAAATAAATTAAATGTTATGCTATCGTGCCTTACAAAATGAAAGTTATAAGCGTGTGCTTTATAATAATTAGAACATCAATTGGGCAAACATTTATCGGAATGGAGATAAGCTTTTTTTTTTTTTTTTTTGAATAATCAAAAGTATTATAGAGGCATGAATATAGCTATTGATGCTGAAAATCTTCGGCACAACACCCAACGTGATTGTTTGGATTGGGACATTTCTGCACAGATTGTCTACTGCTGGTCACCTGCAAAAGGAAGCACCTCGGAGGTGATGGGGGGATACCGGTGGGGTGTCTGTCATGGGCACTCCGATACTTAAGTCAGTGAGGGCATTGATGGGCAAGAGAACAGGTAAAGCTTCGGCAATCTATACTTGAATTTGTGGGTTGATTCTCTATTTATAGCCGTCTTCGCGGTCTTGGGCATTCGGGTGACCCGGTCGGATCGACCTCCTAGCATTCCCGGAGGGTAAATAGGGCATCTGATGCATAGGAACTATAGTTCCAATGGGCCAGTGCCACGTGTCCGTGGTCCGGTATTTGGGGACACTAGATTGAGCTACCACCGGCACTGATAGGTGAGCCACAGACGGGGCAGGTGGTGGAAGTTGGCGAAGTGACATGGGGCAGGTGGCAGAGGTAGGCGAAGTGATAGGCGCAGTAGCAGTTGTCAGGCAATAGGCTGAGCATATTATCAGGGCACCGCCACCAGTCAGGTGCGGGGTGTCATGCACGAGAGGGCTGGTTGCCTGGGTCAGTGACGTCATCCCTGAGTACTCCCTACTCGAGCACATGGCGAAGCTTGGTGAGGTAGTAAACTTTGTTCGGGTTGCATGGTTACCCGAGAAAGATCTGGTGGTCGGATGAAGTCGGGTCCGGAGTATCCGATTCAAATGAACGGATACTTCAACTTACAAGTGACTGGGTTACTCTAAGGAATACGATTTCGGGGTCGAAGCAATTTATGCCATCAACATAAGCCCCCATCTCTGGGCTGATCTGACTAGGGATGTTATGTACCTTCGCAATATAGAGGTGATCGTGGTCTGTTTGGACTTGGTCGGATATTGTCGTGTTCTGGACGAAGTGTTCGGTCAGATGGTTACAGCTTCGGTTTGATTGGTCTAGTTGGGTACTCAGGGATGTTCATTGACAAAGTTGACATGTGTCGCATTGTGATTGGTGGGAAGTCAGGTCGACACTTCAAAATTGAAGGGCGGAATTGGCGGAATTAGTGGGAAGCCGAATCATTGCCTCGAAACCCATGCCCGGATTTCCCGCCTGAACCCACCCCTATAAATAATGGGTGGGTGCCTTCATTTTTCCCAAAATCTGTGAAGAATTGTAGTGATCTATCGAGAGCTGCCGTGAACTTCTGATCGAGATTACCGAAACATGATTCCAAGAAGACCCAAAAGGTAAAAGTTTTTAGCTTTTTAATGAGTGACATGTCTGATTCCAAGAAAGCCCAAATGTCTAGGGATGCTGACATCACCAGGAGCTCGAGCTAAATCCTGAGCTCAAGCTCGGATACAACTGAGACGATTGGAGAAGCGGCTGCTCAGAGGGACCAGACGCCTAACAACTTGTCGGGCATTTTAGACATCTCCTCCTCGGGTAGACCTGCTATGCCTACCAACTGCATGCGAGAAGCTGCCGCCCGCCTTGAAGAGATCCTACAGGTGGAGCCGACGACCCGACCATATCGAGGGTTCATTAAAAAACTGAATCGAGTCGCTCAGGCGTCACCAGCTTACGTGGTCGATCTCTCAGCGGGTGGGGATGAAGCGTTTGAGAGGACGGCTAGCCAGGCTAGCACCTCCAATCGAGATGGGTGCGAGAGCTCTGGGAGCACACCTCCGATCGGGGAACCCGTTCAAGCTCGTCAGCGAGCTCGCGGCCGAGTACTTCGCGTCAATAGACTTCTTATATTTCAGATGTCCGACCAGGATATGATGGACTGGGCAGGTGACTGCCCTATATACTCAGTGGATTATTTCACCTCAGTGGTCACCCTATAGTACTTGGCAGTGTTCCTGGAAGAGTTTGCAATTCCGGACAACGTGGAGCTGATAATCCCAGGTTTAAATAATCTTCCTTCTATATCACCTCCGAAGTACATCACCCTCTCTGCCGAGTTCTTTCAAGCAAGACTCCGCCTGCTATTCCACCCTTACTTGAGGCATCGAGGCCTCAGTGTGACCCCGATGTAGCTCAATGCCAATGCTTATCGCATCTTGATAAGCTACTTCATTCTCTGGATGAAGGATTTTGCCGCTGAGCTGCCATTTAAGGCCCTTCAAAAATTATATAGGATGAAGACGGCTCCAGCGTCTTCTGGCTCCTACTATTTCCAGGGCTATCAGGGGACGTTCATCACCAATTGTCCTGACTTCGACAAGTAATTTAAACATTTGTGATTCTACACGGGTGGTTGGTGGTTACACATTCAACGATCGTATAGTGATGTCCCTGCATGGGAGTGGGTTCCCATCATGTTCAGAAGGGGGTATGTGTGGACCCCGAGGGCCGCACGTTGACGCGAGATGCATAAGGAAGATTGACCTTTTCCGAGAAAAGGCGAACCATGAGCGAAACCAGCATAGGCTTCTCTCCCCGACGAGCTTGAAGAAGTACCACTGATTTGGTTCGTCCTCAATGTCCGAATGCCCTCAAGACTGCCAGGGACGGTTGTACTTGGGCAAGTCACTATGGCATCTCGTATGCTCGATCCGATCATGCACTATCGTGCCCGGATAGTTGTGACTACAGAAGTCGCGACCACATTCGATCGATCTGAAATTCTGCGGGGAGTGTCGATAGCTCCATCCCATGGTCAGTGGTTCGGTAGTTCCTCCCCCGGGACCTGGAGTGTGAGGATTGCTGGCGAGGATATGGACTTGGTGCTCAGACAGTTCTTCCCTACGTGGGGCCTTTGGATCAAGGTCATAATTTTAGTCCGATCACAACTGAGTACTGATGAACTTGTTTGCACTTGCAGAACCAACGATGGCCAAACGAGGACAGCGATGGAGCAAACATCCCATCGACCAAGATAGGATGGTTTGGCTTCAGAAGGTCACCAAAACTGGAGACGGTGGTAGGAGTAGAGCGGGAACTTCTACTGCGATGCTGCCTAGCCAAGCAGGTCCATTGGCCCCAGCCACCGAAGCTCTGTCTGACCCTACTGAAGCTCGGGTTAGTCGCCCTAGAGATGATTGGCTAGTCGTTAGTGTCCCTTCTTTGCGGAGCCTGCGAGAAGATGCTAGGCTTCGGGATTAACCGGCCTCCGCCTCTGCAGCTGAGCAGATTAAGTGGAAGTCATTAGCTTAGAAGGCGTTTGTCTCAAAGTTCGAAGAAAAGCTAACTTCTGAAGTAGTTGAGTCGTCTCGACACTCTGACCCCATCGTGGCCATCGACAACTGTGCCGAGAAGTTGATTGAGGTAATTAATCTTGGTCCCTCAGCAGTCTTCTCAGGATGTAAACTTTCTAATGTCAACTTTCTTGCAAGCCTTATGTCTAGCATTCTCGGGAAGCGCAACTGCGCGTGGCTATGCCAATCGCATTCATGAAAACATCGTCACAAGCAAGAGCACAAGGGATGAGACATATTCAGATCCTATTTTTGTTCCTATTGGTCCGATTACGAGGGCTCGCGTGAAGAAATTCAAAGATGCACTTATGGGGCTAATTCGAACAAGTTGGTCTCAAGCTATTGCATAGAGGCCCGTCGAGGGGATTACAAGCGATAACCAGCCCAACAAATGCGTAATTTAAGTAATAGAAGAGACCGAGTAATTATACTTGCAAGATCAATAGCTGTCACTTAGTTTCCGTTTTGAGAACTTTTCCATTCTGAAGCAGAAATCGGCGACAAGAACCAATCATTTACGCAATTGTTATTTAGTTTCCTTTTTATCTTGGAATATTGAAAGGCTTTTCAGCCCTTTAAAGAACATGTTATATTTACTTTGTCTTTATTGCTTCAGATTTGTTATTTCCATTTTGTGGCTTAGAGAATTACCGAAAATTGCTTGGGCAATTAAGGGCTGAAAATCCACAAAGGGAAATACATTTGAAGTGTACGAATTGGCTTGTAAAGGGGAGATCAGTTTTTTACACGAAAAATTTTTTGGGACAATAATTCTCTTTGGTTTTTCAACGAACTTCTTAAACTTATCGGAGAATTCCGTGGCATTCATTCGACTTATCAATCAGTCCTTCCATAACTAATTGTGACGTCCTCGCATACCAAGTTTCGTGCTTCGTGTTAGGCATCGGATCGCGGTGCTATTCAAAGCCGTTTAGGATTTCGATCTTGGAGACCAACTTGGTAAGGGCTGCATTAATTTATTGGCGTGGTTCGTATCGCGTATGGAGGAGCTGGTCAGCTCGACGAACACTGAGGCGAAGAGTGCCATATATGGCGAGAAGAAGGCCAAAGACAAGGCCAATGCGGCTTAGGAGAGGGCAAAAGACGCCGAGAAGAGGGCATCTCAAGCCGAGGAAGCTCTGAAAAAGGCTGAAGATGACTTGGCCGCTGCCCGGTTGGAACATTCCGAGTACCTACAAGTGGACTTACCCACTATGCTCGACGAGGCCCGATGACAGGCGGTCGAGGATTACCAGCAGTCGGATGAACTCAATGCTCACTTGCTGGCTGTGTACAAACAAGGAATGCGGGATATTAAGGCCGACTTTGCTTTGACTAACCCGACAGTGAGTAGGGTTGACTGGCCATTTATACCAAAGGTTTATGGGGAGACAACAATAGAAGGGGAAGGGGTGCCGAAGGCCAAAGATCGAGGAGTGATTAGGGGTGCCAACGAGGCCGAGGAGGTGGTCATCCTTAATGAGCCGAAGCACTTGCCATCCCCGACCGGTCCACACTACTCGGCCAGGCTTTTTCACACGACCAGGTTGCCTTGCCTAAAAAGCAATAGCCGTGACTCCCCCTCTTTTTTTTTTTGGTGGGCTCGGGGATGCCCCAGTTATACCCCCTCCTCGTTTCATCAATAAAACTTCAGTTTTCGATGTTGTTTTATGCTTGTATTGTTGTGCTTATTCAAACATATCTCATTGTGGACCTCTAGAGTGCAGGGTTTGCAGAGCAGAGCTTAAATTGCATCCTGCTCGGGCACCCTCTCCGGTTGGCTTGGGTTTTTGTTGGAATTGATCCAAGTCCAACTCTGATCGGTGACCAGCATTGGGTTTTTTCTCCATAGTCTGTGGACCTCTAGAGTGCAGGGTCTGCCAGAGTAAATCTTAAATTGCGTCCTGTTTGAGCACCTCCTTCAGTTAGCTTGGGTTATCCTCAGAATTAATTCCAAGTTCAACTCTGGTCGGTGCCCTGCATTGGGACTTTTTCCTGTGGTCCGGGGACTTTCGCTGAATATTGTACACGAGTCTAATCGGAATAACAATTAATCTTTATTAATTCAATATTTACACCAATTAGCAAAATTTACATCACCGATAGAAGCACTTAAGGTGATCGGTATTCCATGGGTAACCCAAACACTTGTCATCTTGATTAATTATTCGGTATGTTCCCGGACGAACAATCTCGGTGATTCTATACGACCCATCCCACTTAGAACCGAATAAACCTAACCCGGGTTCTTGGACCAAGAGCTTTTTGAGTACTAAGTCACCTACTCTGAAGACTCACGGTGGGAACTTCTTATCATAGTACCTACCAATGACTTGGTTAAGCGCGACTGTTCGGATAAGAGCTTTTCTTGTTTCTCCTCAACCAAATCTAATGTGGGCATCAGTTGCTCGGGGTTGCCCTCTTCATTGTAGTTGTCAACACGTAGACTTGGTAAGCCCACTTCGGTGAGGATGATAGCTTCTACACCGAATGCCATTGCAAATGGGGTTTCCCCAGTTGTCGTGTGCTTAGTTGTCCGATATGCCCAGGGTACCTAGAGTAGCTCATCAATCCAAATGCCCTTGTGCTTCTTGAGATTCTTTTTCATGTTGTTTTTATAGTCTTGTTGGTAGCTTCTACATGTCCGTTACTTTAGAGGTGTCCGGGGGAGGAGAATACTTTATTTATCCCGAACTATTCGCAAAGTGCGATGAATTTCATATTATCGAACTGCTTTCCATTATCTGTGACCATGGTATGCGGGAGCCCAAATCTGCAGATGATGTTATTCTACAAAAAACATGTACATTTTACCTCGGTTTGTTGGGTTAAAGGATCCACCTCGACCCATTTCGTAAGGTAGTCTAGCGCGACAAGGTAATATTGAAGTTGTGACTGGGCCATTAGCAGCGATCCGATCAAGTCAAGAGCCCATTTGACGAATAACTATGTACATACCATCGAGATGAGCTTATTGGGTGAGACTTATTGGCCCTGACAAACTGTTGACTCTGTCGTGTATTTTCTTCATCAGATAATTGGCCTCAACCGGCCCAACGTAACACTGATACGGGGCAGAGTGTCTTCGACGATATAACTTGCCATTAATAAGCGTGTACCTTGCCGAGGTATTCCTAATTCTTCAAGCTTTCTCTCAGTTATCCGGTAATCGTGCCATGGTAAGATACTCAACAATTGGATCTATCCATGTTGCAGTGTTTTCGGAGTAACAGACCTGCTCGACTGGTCAAGCCGCTCTATCGGGAACGAAACTATATCGCCCATGTTGTTTCCCAATGTTAATAATGCAACCGCATCTGCTTCGTTGTTCTCTGAACGAGGTATCCGGGTTACTTGGTGGCTTTTGAATTTGTTAAGTAGGGCCTTGACTTTTCCCAAGTATTTAGCCAGTCGTTCTTCTTTCGCTTTGAATTCCCTGGTTATCTGATTGACGATGAGCATTGAATCGCTAAAAACCTCGATATTTTCCACCCCGAGTTCTCTGGCTAATCCCAATCCGACTGTTACTACTTCGTACTCCGCTTTATTGTTAGACGCCTTAAGTTGAAGTGAAGCGCATGGTTGGTCTTATACTGATAAGGGCTCACAAGGACTAGCCCAACCTCGGAGCCCCCCGAGTTGGAGGATCCGTCTACGAATAGCTTCCATCGCTCGTTGCTCCGGCCGGGAGTAGTTTGGTCATCTACCTCTGTCGTGTCTACTGTCTCCTCGGAGCACTCTGGAGCTGGTCTAGGAACTCCTGTGAATTCAGCCACGAAATCGGCCACTGCTTGTGCTTTGACTGCCATCTTGGGGATGTACTCGATGTCGAACTCCTTGAGCTCTATAGCCCATTTTACGATCCATCCTGGCAGCTCGGGATTCTGTAGAACCTCATGGGGTGGGTAACTGGTCGGGACACGAATAGGATGGGTTTGAAAGTAGGGCCTCAGCTTATAGGCCGATAAGACTAGTGCCAGGGCTAGCTTTTCCAGAGGGGTATATCTCCCTTCTGCCCCTTTGAATGCCTTACTACTATAATATACGAGGAACTATACCTTGTCGTTTTCTCGGATTAATACGGCACTTACGGCCTTCTTGAAAACGGCTAGATACACATAGAACACCTCCTTAGGGAGTAGTTTTGATAGTTGTGGCGGGCTTGCTAGATACATCTTTAGGCCTTCAAAGGCTTCTTCGTATTTGTCATCCTAGTTAATCTTGCCTTTGTCCTTGAGTGCTTGGAAGAATGGAAACCACTTGTCGATGGATCTGAACAGGAACGGAATAAGGCCGTTATCATCCCGGTCAATCTCTAGACCTCTTTGGTGCTTCCCGGAGGTTGTAAGTCCACGACGGCCTGTGACTTGACCGGGTTGACCTCGATGCTCCTATGGTTCACCATGAACTCGAGAAACTTCCCTGACTCCACACCGAATGCACACTTGGCAAGGTTAAATTTCATCTTGTATTGCTGCAAGGTGTTGAAGTAATATCGAAGATCCTTAATGTGGTTGCTCGCGCGATGACTTTTTACCAACATATCGTCCACATACACCTCCATAGACCTCCCGAAGTATGGGGCGAACATCTTGTTCATGAGCCACTGGTAGGTCACCCCGATGTCCTTGAGACCGAACAGCATGACCTAGTAGCAATAAAGCCCTTGGTCCGTCGTGAATGCCATTTTGGCCTGGTCAGACCAACTCATGACCTAATAGTTGTATCCCGAATACACATCCATGAAGCTGAGGAATTCATATCCTGTGGTTGCATCCATGAGTTAGTCTATTCGGGAAAGGGGAAAGCAGTCCTTTGGACAAGCTTTATTCAGGTCAATGTAGTCTATGCAGACACCAGTTCCCGTTAGATTTCTTGACCAATATTACGTTGGTCAACCACTCCGAGTAGGTCACCTCTCTGATGAAGCCCACTGCGAGCAGCTTCTTCACCTCTATGTTGATGGCCTCTATCTCTTCGGATTAGAGGCTCTCATCTTTTGAATCACCAATTTGTGCTTCAGGTCCATGCACAACTGATGGCACATCACTATAGGGTCAATCCCGGACATATCCTCATGGGATCAGGCGAAGACATCCTTATGATCACATAGAAAATGCTCGAGTTTTGACCCGAGCATCACGGTCCTCTCCGGGTGCTCGGGGTCCAACTGATATGGGACCAGGTCCTCAATGGGATGTACTCGGGTTTCCTCTCGGGCATCCGGGGGTCGAGGTCTCTCAAATGCTTGATCTCTTCACCAGGGGTGCTGACCTCATGCACTTTGAATAGGTTACCACGGTGTTTGGCTTGGGGGCCTGGCAGCACACGTTGTTAACTGCCTCCATATAGCATTTCCTGGCCCCTTCTTAATTCTCTCTAAAAACTCCAATCCCGCTAGGGGTAGGGAACTTCATGGCCAGGTGATAGGTGGAGACCACTGCTTTTAGCGCGTTAAGGGTTGGCCTCCCCAGGATGATGTTATAAATAGATGGCTGATTCACAACGATGAACTTCACCATCCATGTTGCTCTCTCCGGACCATCCTCGATGGTAATCAGGAGACTAACGGTATCGGCTGCTCGGACACACTCCTGGCGAACCCATATAGTAGTTTCTGGGAAGGTGTTAAAGCTCTCTCGATCTTTAGCCTCGTAAACGCATCCATGAAAAGGATATCGGCTGAACTCCCGATGTTAATCAGGACTCGACGAACAATGTTGTCTGCAATTCGGATTTCTCCGATCAATGCATGATTGTGTGGGTGGAGTAGCCGATCGGCTTCATTATCAGTGAAGGTGATCGAGGGGCTATTCTGGAGGCAGATTTGACAACATGCTTCACCATATTTATGTATTCCCCACGAGCAAACCGCCTGCCTCACAGGCATAGCTTCTCCAGCTACTCGCGTGTCGCCATAGCGTTTCCACCGAAGATTGTGTAGATGATGTGTTCCTACTCTGAGTCATCTAGTCGGTTTTTGGTCCCTGGCTGGGGTTCGTGGTCGGTGCTATCTTGTTGGCTGTGCCCGCTGGTGTGATGATTCTCTTTATAAATTCCCACAAATGGCCATCTCGGACCAACAACTCGATCTAATCACGGAGCTGTATGCAATCCTTCGTGTCATGTTCGATATCTTTATGGAAGTTGCAGTATTTGTTCTAATTTGTCCGAGCACGGTCTGTTTGGAGTGGTGGAGGATCTCGGAGTAGACCTCGACCAAACACTTGGTTTAGGACGTGCTCAATGGTTGTGACCAATGAAGTATATTGACGGAAACTTCATGCTGGTGTTCTCGGATCAGGAGGTGCCTCGGTTCTTCTGGTATCTATGATTACAGCCTTCCCCTTTTCTGTTCGGTTCTGGATGATGAGTTCTTATCGGACTTCCTTCCAGGAAGTCAGGGCTATTCTTGGGCGGTGACTCCTCACTTTTTAACATACTCGTCTGCCTTGGCGTGCTTCCAGGCGATTCCCTTTTAAGTGCGCAAAGGTCGGTGGCATGTCGTAGGTGAGTTTCCAAATCAGCTGTCTGTCTCTGACACCTTCTTGGAACACCTGTATCAAGGTGTCATCGGAACAAGCCTTGATTTGCACTACTGCCTTGTCGAAGCGATCGGGGTACTTTTTGAGCCATTCATTCTTGCCTTGTTTTGTTCCAAACAAGTACGATGTCTCCAGCTTTCTCATCTTTGAACCCAGGAATGCAGTTGTGAAGGCATTCGCCAGCTGTTTGAAGGAGCTAATAGACCCAGGTATCAATCCCCAATACCATTACTGGACAGTACCGGTTAGGGTTAGACAGAAAGCCTTGCAAAGGGCAGCCTCGTTAGGATTCTGAATGAGCATATATGCTTGATAGTTCTCTAGGTGCTTGTCCGCATCTATGGAGCCATCGTAAGATGCCATGGACGGCATCTTGAACTTGGCCGAGTACGGTGAGGCCATGATAGCCCGGGTAAATTGGGGATCAACTACTCTGACCTGCTCCAGCCCATACTGCTAGCCCATAAGTTGGTCTAGTTGTCGCTAGAGGTGATCTAGCCTACTCTGGTTGTCTCCTTCGCCGGCTTGTCAATGGAATGTTCTCGGACCTGACGCCGGCTGGTCCCTAGTCTCCCCAAACGGTCGAACACGGAGGTTGTGCTCCCTCGCACATTCACAGTATCTCTCCAGTGTCTATCTCGGTCATAGAAAGTAGTTGTCTGTGGCCCGACTAATCTTGAATGAGTGACCTGGACACTGCTCCTCGAGCGTTCTCTATCCGGGCCTTCATCTTTGTCTCGTTGCCGCCGTCTGTGGCTCTCTCGATTGTATCGGCCACTCCTCTGGTTAGCCATGGGAGATGAGTTATGTGGTCGGTTTGCCGACTGGGGTGGCTTGTTTGGCATTGACTTAGCCGCCTCTTGTTGTGCTTTGGGGAACTGGACGTTTTGTGATTCTCAGAGAGCTTCCATGAGCACCTGTATGGTTTTGGTCAAGCTTTGGACATTATTGGCAAGGATCTCTGTTTGCGTGGGCTTACGTTGTGCTCACGCACCTCTTCGATGCTGGGATCGCCAGGTACTCCGTGAATCGATTGGAACTAGGTTGTTATCTTGGACGTCTTGGCTGGCTCGCCTGTCCATTGCTCTAGTGGTAGGGCGCTCTGGGAGCACGTGTGACGAAGTTACAGTTGCTGAAAAGGTGGGGGCCCACCTTCTAGTGTCAAAATGTTGATACCGAAAATCTCCGGCAGAACACCCAACATGATTGATTGGATTGGGACGTATCTGCACGGTCTCTCTGCTACCAGTCACCTACAAAAGGAAGCACCTCAGAGGTGATGGGGGACACCGGTGAGGTGTCTGCCATGGGCACTCTAATGCTTAAGTCATTGAGAGCACTGATGGACAAGAGGAGAGGCAGAGCTTCGGCAAGAAAAAATGACCATACCTGAATTTGTGGGTTGATTCTCTGTTTATAGGTGTCCCCGCAGGCTTGGGCATTCGGGTGACCCGGTCGGGTCGACCTCCTAGTGTTCCCGACAGGTAAGTAGGCATTTTATGCACAGGAACTGTAGGTCCAATGGGCCAGTGCCACGTGTCCGTGGTCCAGTATTTAGGGACATGAGGGTAAGCTGCCGCCAGCATCGATAGGTGTAGCCACAGTTGGGGCAGGTGGCGGAAGTTGGCAAAGTGACATAGGGCAGGGAAGTGGGCGAAGTGATAGGACGTTAGTTGTCAGGCTGTAGGCTAAGCAGAGTGTTAAGGCGCCGCCACCAGTCAGGTGTGGGGTGTCACACGCGAGAGGGCTGGTTGCCCGGTTCAGTGACGTCGTCCCTGAGTACTGCCTATCCGAGCACATGGCGAACCTTGGTGAGGTGGTAAACTTTACTCGGGTTCCACGGTTACCTAAAAAGGATTTGGTGGTCGGATTGAGTCGGGTCCGAAGTATCCGATTCAGACGAATGGATACTTCAACTTACAAGTGACCGGGTTACTCTAAGGATTAAGATTTCGGGGTCGGAGTAATTTATACCATCAACAATAGCCATAAATTTTTCCTCAGCGACATGACTAAAGAAGCCTCATATTTTGAGAAATGTCTGTATATATTAAGATGAATATAGATATATGTGTCAGAAAACAAAAGTGAAAATATTAAATATTACTTGTTATGTGACTCAAATTTAAAACCCATCATCTATTAAATCACTTGGTTGTATATGAAATTTAAGGTTATTAGGCTACCACTTTGAGGGCATAAACAGGTTGATTTAAAAACAAAGATGAATATTTGATAAATGAACAATATATCTGTTCTTTTTCATCAATCTAATTGAGAAAAAATAAATTAATTCGTCCAAGCCCTAATTCTTTTTCCCGAATTCTTGTTTATGTAATTTTTTTTTTTTGTGTGTGTTTATTTATCTATCAGATGATCTAATAAAAGTATGATACAATGCTACGTTTAGTGTATAATTTCCCATAATCAAATGAAAATTAAAAAAATCAATTTTCTTTTTTCATATTTATTAAGCTTCAAGAGTGGGAATCTTATATCTATAAATAATAACTATTATTAAATTGTCCTTCTCACATGAATAATAAAAGTATCTAAGTAGATATTTCACAGTCATTCTGCCTTTTATTGGGAATCAATATTAAGATGGTTAAAGATCAATATTCTTTTTTATTTTATATATTTCGTAGAATAAATTCCCATTATTGATTTGTAATAAGATTAAAAAAAAAAAAAGGGAATCACCACTCCTCTTTTTTCTTTTTTTCTTTTTTTCTTTTTTTCCCCCCATTATATACGAAGGACATGCACTGGTAGTATATGTAATATTGGGGAGATGAAATACTTATCTTGTAAACACGACTGTTACAGTCCTTTAAAATTAATTTGAACAGCACATTCCACTTCGTAATGTGTGGATCTGAAAGTAAGAACCGTATTATAGATTCAAACGTGAACATTAGATAGATATAAAAGTACCAATGAATCAATTATGAACTCAGATAAGAGAGCCAGCATTTTAGCCATATATATATATATATATATATATAATTGCATGTACAACTTAATAATAATTTTACATCCGATTCTATCATAAGATGTAAAAATTTGAATTCTCTTAATTTAAACTAAAAGAAACAATAATATATAGGTATAAATGGATTTATATATTTTACGAAAATAATATATATATATATATATATATGGAAGCAAACAAATTTAGATCAATATTAAAAATTAGGGCATGGAGTTATTTGATTCACTATAAACTACAACTACATTAATACCAAATAAAGCCAAATTACCCGTGTGTTTGTACTCATTAAAAAACACTTATCCGTTTCACCGATATAGATATAATCTTTTTGTAGGACAACACTTTTATACATAATCACAAAAAGAGACAGCTTTCGTATATCTTGCATTAAAAGCGACCTTTCCCCGAATGAATGGTCATCTTTTTTTTTCAAGTTGCTTTCACTTTACATATATAGAATTTGAAATGTCACGAGAAATTTATCTTTATTAGGTACAATTGTGAGTTGTCGAATTAAATATTAGGAATACTACAACCCAAGATGCATCGGGCTCTATTTGCCTGCTTGACTTTAAGCTTGATCCCAGTATAAATATGTACATATATATATATATATATAAATGTGTATATATGTTATGTCAGATGGGACTCAGCCTAATGTTAGAATGATCTTGAGAAATTGATGGATCTATAGATGTCATTGTATGAGATTTTGGGATATCTGACTTTTTTTTTTGTCAAGGGATCATGTAGCTTTAAAGCGAAACCGGAACACTTATACAATCTTCATCTTTAAGTTAGCTTGTCATTTTACACACTAATCCATTATGATTAAAATCTAAATCAATTATTAAAAATTTGGTGATATGTATCAGCAATCTTCTTTTTTTACAAAAAATTAAATTATGTGATTACGTTGGATTTTAGTTTTGCAACATGCACAATTCCTAACAAACAAAGACCGTATCTTCAGTGAAGTCTGGAAAATTTTATGAAAAGAATAACACTGTTAAGGCTAGATTTTGTATCTTATCTTTTTTCGTACATGTATTAACACAACACGATCGAATACCTAAAAACAATTCAAGACGAGTACTGCCTGGGAATACAGATTTCAGTGACTGTTGACTCCCCAAGAAACAAGGTTGACACCTCAAAAAATAAGCTCAACTCCTCAAGTAACCGACTTGACTTAACAAGAATAATATCAGAGAGGAAGAATCTGATCTTCGACGTACTTTTCCATTCTGAATGATCAAGCCTTAAATGGACAAAATGAGAACCCAAATCAGCCAGACATGTGAAATCCTCAATTAAAGGAGCCAAGCGTGGAAGAGGACAAATCAAAATGAGCTAGAAGAAGGGGGGGTAAAAAAAAAAACTCATTATTAGAAAATTAACAATACACGTGGATAAAAATGTAATAAGAGAGGTAAAACAGAATCAAATTCTATAACGGAGTGTCTATCGCATGGCACTCAGTTATATCAATGGAGAAAAATTTTGTATAAAATTTCTCATAATTACCTTTAGCTAGTCTTAATTAAAGTGCAGCTAGGTCCCTAATAATGGCTCGGGATGAAACTAATACCGATATTAAATTAATTAAGTGTTTAATCAATTGATATTATCTATTGGAGCTTTGATTATGATGGTACATTTGATCTCCTTGCTAGCATCTTGTTATTATAGATGGATCAACAGATTTATTTCTCAAAGTGATTTGGAGGTGTGAAAAATAACATTGTACAGTTCTGATACCATTTGCCACACAAACTGACAGTGACTAGAACATTGGATGGCATGTTTCCGCATAATAGTGAAACATTTACATCATGTATGTTCTGTACGATCATATGGATCATATCAGTTTCAGATGAAATATTTATTTCAATTGTTACAAGAAATTGTACAGTAGTTATTTATTTTATTTAATTTGTTGACATAAATAATTATGTTGAGTAGAAAAAACATAAATGTTAAAATTATTGGAATAAAGAAATTAATTTTTAACGAAATAAATATCTTGGTAGTTTAATTGGTAAATAATAATTTGAGAAAATTGTACAATACAATTAAAAGTTGACATATGACACCTTCCCCTGCAGGGTATGCGCGCGCCCACTTCCTGGGTACAAGGAATGAGTGATTTCATCAGTTGAGGGCAGGGAAGGAATTATCAATGGCAGACCAAACCTAAATAGATCTATAGTGTTCTCTGTTATAGGTGTTTTTTTTTTTTTTGTTTTTTTTGAAGGAGAAGATGTTCATTGGTCATGGTGCCCACGGCCACACACCTAATGAACCTTAAAAGATGAATAGTATAAAAAGATCGAAAGATCGAGGCGCTTGCAAATTTGGCGAGGATGTTTGTAGACTATTAACGCTCATGAAAGGGATATGATTTATTATGGTGAATAATTATTTTCTATAGCAACATTAACCAATTCATGGTGATTTTAGAAACGTTTTAAAATCTCATTCTGCTACACATTATGCATGTTTTCAAAAATTAAAATCTAATATATTAATTTGCAGCTTATTTGGGATGCATAATCTTGCATTGATTTGTCCCTTCTCTTCACTTAATAATATATATATATATATATATATATATATATATATACTTGTAGTGGTGTCTACCCAATTAAGATGTACTAGCTATCCTTATAGGAGTGGAACTCTCCGATCCATCTTTCGTATAAAAAATTCCTTTCTATATATCTGTATAAATTTCTCTTTTTTATATACGGTCTTTTAACAAATAAATGGAGGGGAGTATCTAAAGCCTACACCCCAACTTATTAAAAAGGATAGAGAAACAAAATAAAGAAAGAAAACCTAATCTACCCTTAATGACAAACCAAACAAAAAATTAAATAAAATAAAAAGAAACAATCCTCATAGAAGGCTAGCGAGCTCAAACTAAAATTCGTTTTATTTATTACATCTTAAAACTCATTCCCTTGTGAACATAAAGTTTATAAACACTTTTATTTACCAGATCAATGATTATATTTCTTTGCAAATTTGGGTTCTTTAATTTATCTCAAGATCTTAAAACAACAACCTTCACTTTTTTGAGTAAGTGTATTATTATCAAGTTGCTCTCTCTTCACTTGTCTTTTCGGGTGTTCGCACCCTTTTTAACATCTCTAACTATATCCAAACATGACGCATATTTATTTTTATGTTTATTATTATGTTGTTTTCTTTATTTGACTAGCGTGAATGCTTCTTATACTTTCTCAACTTGATCGGCCCGAGTACACCTAGTTGTTGCATTCGACTCTCCATAGCTTTATTAATTAATTAAACTCACAAAAGGCAACGTGATTGAAAAAGAACCTGATTAGTCAATAATGCTTTTTTCATTATTTTCTGGGTTTGTTCCTGAAATGGTGTTTTAGGACAAACCTAAATTTGTGTTCTTCTCATGAGGCGTTGGGGATGCTAGATTAGATGGCTCCACTGATTCCTTTAGTGAAACTACCAAGAGATTGGAGAACCATATGCAAAGGAGACTGAGAGCTCATTATTGGATGTAGGGGTGTTCATGAATCCGTGAATTCGATCAATTTAGTTCAATTTGAAGGATTGGATTGGATTGAGAGACTAACAGATTGGTAACTGATTCAGATTTTTCCAATACAAATAATAAGCATTGAGGAGTTCATGAAATCTGAAAATCCAAACCTTATATATATATATATATATATAGAAGTTTTTGTACATATGAATATATATATATATATATTAAATTATCTTTACCAAATAAGTATCTTATAACGTGGAGTTTGAACATGTTTTAGTATGTTTATTTTAGTTTATAAACTAAAATCGTTATGATTGTTCTTTAATCGAACTATTTATATTTTAAAATGTTTATTTTAGTTCTAAAATTTACCGATCGAATCTATGAATCCAATTCGTGTAATCCTATGTTTACGGATTAGATTGGACTGGATTGAAACTCTTATGGATTAGTAATAGATTGGAATTTTCTCAATCCGAAGTTATGAATTGGACTATGAATTGAACCCCAATATGCCAAATTCGATCCATAAATGCACGTAATTGGAAGTTGCACCCTTGTTGCTAATTAATATATTTTGTTGGCAGGAGAGTGCAACTAACTAAGAGTTTGAAATTGAATTGGTATTTGATGTGTTTTCATGGCAACAAGGACCAATTCAATCATGTTTTCATTCATTTGAAATTTGGACTATTATACTTAATTTTTATTTATTTGACTTACTTTCTTTTTTTAAATTACTTTTCCCTCTCTTTTCATTTTTTTTATTTTCCTCCTTTTTGTCATTTCTTAATGGCCGAAAGGAAGAGTTTGATCATGTAGAATTTGACTCATTTTCTCATTGAGCAAAAAGTATGTAATAAATTAGATTGATTTTCAGATCAAAAAAATACTATAGTACTATGTGAAATCTTTGTTTTTTTTTCCTCTTTCTCTACCCTACCTACAGGTGCAGGGTTTGAATAAGTATATAATCTTTTCTTCTGTATCTATATAAAAATCTATATAAATGTATCTATATAAATCTCCTTCGATACCTCTCAATTGGAAAATCCTAAATTGGATTCCAAATTGATGGGTTTGTGTCAGCTTATCCAAGCGGTTATGCACTCTTCAAATAGGAATACATTTTTTGATATGACCAAGTATTGTGGAATTCACAACACTTGATCATGTCTCTAGCGGGATTGTCTAGCAATTTCTGTGACCAAGTAACGTAGTCCTGGCCCTTCAAATAACCAAAGAGCTCTGAAGCGCTGATACTGATAACGTACTTTGGCAAAGATAAAGGGCGTTGTTGTTCACGCTTCAATGTTTGTTCATCGCGAGGCTCGTTGCACCATGATGTCCGCATTTGATCACGCCTTGTCATTCTCTCTTCGTGAGCTTCTGTTACCTACTCTCAGGTTATTGCCAACTCTCGTTCAACCTATTCATTTTCTTCTTCCAAATCTATGAATCCCTTTGCTCAGCGCAAAGCGTCTTGGATGGTTGCCAGATATTTGGCACAAATTTCGCTCTTGAAGAGGGATATGTGCCTCAGGCTTTTCTTGAGTGCTTATCTTGCCATTTCGTCGTCTAATCCTAAAATCTCAGATATTCTTTTGCTAAAGTGCTTTATGGAAGCACATAGTGTTTTGTTTGGTTTATGGACCACTCCTCACAGGTCCTTTGTAGTCTTTCCAGATTGAATGTAGAATGAGTGGCTCTTCATAAAGTTAAGCAAGAGTTCATTGAACAAGTTGATAGATTTGGGAGAAAGATTGCAAAACTATTGAAGGGCGGGTCCTTTCAAACTTTGTGCAAAAAGTTTATGCATCCTATCGTTGAGCATGCCAGTAGGGATGTTCATCGATTGCATGACGTGTTTAAATTGGAGTAGGTGATCTTGGGGGTCCGACATGCCGTCGAACCTTAGAAAAGAGACGCTACCAAATTTGGGAGTAGGTGTGCTCGTAATTCCCTTTGTCAGGGGCCCACGTGCGAGATCATTGAACCCGCAGTGGAATTCATGGCCTTTTGCAGCTATAAGGTCAAACGCTACTCCATTTGGGTTTCTAATGTCCTCGTTTCCTTATATATATATTATGTTTCGCATCATTGCTTTGATGTTCATCATCCCCGTGGAATAAGAGCTTTAGGCAGCGGTGTTAATTCTGGTGTCGAACGTCTAGTTGAGGCCATGTTTCTTCAGGAGTTGGTTCTGGGTGCTTGTTGCATCTACGTTCATGGATCGTTTGCTACCGGGATGTACCCTGACATGGAAAGAGGCTGCATTGGAGTCATGGGGCTATAAGCCATGGCTCGCGTCCCTTGAGGATAATAGTATGAGTAGGTAGCCTAAGTTGTCATTGCTGCCAACAGACTTCTCAGGGTTTGATTCTTGGTACTGATGCTTTCCATCTGTGCTCGTAATTCGCTTTGTCAGGGGCCCACGTGCGAGGTCATTGAACCCGCAGTTGAATTCGTAGCCTTATGCAGCTATAAAGTCAAACGCTACTCCATTTGAATTTCTAATGTCCTCATTTCCTCATACATTATATTCCGCATCATTGCTTTGATGTTCATTGTCCTCGTGGAATGAGACCCTTAGGCGGCAGTATTAATTCTGGTGTTGAACGTCTAGTTGAGGCCATGCTTCTTCAAGAGTTGGTTCTGGGTGCTTGTTGCATCGTTTGCTACCGGGGTGTACCTTGACATAGAAAGATGCTGCATTGGAGCCATGGGGCTATAAGCCATGGCTCGCGTCCCTTGAGGATAATAGTATAAGTAGGCAGCCTACGTTGTAATTGTTGCCAACAGGCTTCTCAGGGTTTGATTCTTGGCACTGATACTTTCCATCTGTATCTATTGGGCATCGTGCTTCCAAGTAAGCTCTTTGACCAAACGTTAGTTAGTAAGTTAGGTGTTCCCTCCTTATATTGATGTTTTAGGCTGAGCATCAGGACTGTTCTGCAATGGTTCCATATGTTATTCGCGGTTGTCCGACATGGCTCCTCTACGGTCAAATTTCAAACTGGGTTAGATCATGAGAAAATTAACATACATAAATTATTGGGGACCTTGGACATCATATATGAAAATCATTAAATAATCTTAATCAGAAAATGAAACGGATAAATTTAAAATGAGAGTAGTAAAAGATATCTATACCTGAATTTAGAGAGGTTCGTCGGAATATTATGCTACATCTTCTAAGTCTGGTTTCTCTATATATGGATTTCTTTGTACAAAAGGTTATAGTTTTGGATATAATCTCACAATATGATAATCAGCAAAATGGATTTTTCCAGAAAGAGGAGGGGTCTCCTAAATATTAGGAGTCTTATTCCTCTATTAATAGAAGAGAAATCATGGGTCCGAGCTCTTAGAATAGTAATGGGTGGCTCCCCCTACCTCGAGTAGTTCAGAACGCGTGTAAGATCATGGGCCATGATGTCATGATTGAACATGAATCTAACAGTTGTGGAGATTGATCTTTCATCATTTTAGATATTCGTTAAATAGGAGAACTGAACGATGAACAGGTCATCCAACGCGACCAAGGATTGAGCATCATTCATCGTTCATTTTGTTGGGCTAAGTATCCATTCGATCCACACTTGGTAAATTAACGGGCATTAAGATAACTAAGACCAAATGGTCGAGGACGATCATTCGTCATTTGTTACTTTTCTTGTGAGTGGTAATCGTTCGTTGTGCTGAGCTCAAATGTTTGAGAACACTTGATCTATCATGGTCTAATGTTCGTTGTTCGTTGATTAAGCGGCTGCGATGACCAAGTTATAATTTTACGGGGAGACGAAATCTGACCCCAACAGTGATCTTCACTAGAATCAACCAGAAGCCCAGCATAATGTCCATATTTATCTCCTGTTGTTTTCTTGTCTGGTCTCAGAAGAGTGCCGATATCATATGCAATTTTAAAGAGTATCTCTGTATTCCAATATTCTCATGTAAGATTATAAAACCGAACCCAAATCTAAGTGTTTGTGGTTTTCTGCAATTTTACTTATGGTTCATCCACTCTTTAATTTATTTTTTGAAGAACCAATACTTGTGTAATATCTGTACCACAAGAAGCATCTTCAAATTAATTATACATTCTTTACGCAAAATGGCCTCTAGAATTCTATATGTTCTTTATTAAATATGAAGTTTTTAATTACAATTGTGTTCGCATATTGTCAACCATTCATTTATTGTTCGGAGAATAGATTCTGAACTGATCATATGGAGAACTTTACAATTTCTTAATTTATATGTTAACTTCAAAATACATTACATTGCCCGATTTGCACTATGATCGTCATTAGCTATTCAAGATTTATGTATATGTACTGGTAGGTATACATATTTATCAATGATAAATTACTTATTTAGTTTTTAAATTTTTGAAGTAGTGTAATTTTGATCCTGCACTACCCCCTCCCTTAATTTTTTAGCCTGAATGATTCAAAATTTTATAATGTTATTACAGTACTCATTTACGTTAATTTTATTTAATGGAATCCTTCAATAATTTGATTAAAAAATGATACTCGGTAATGGAATTCGTTCAAAAATTAACGGAAATTACTTCTATAACAATGATTTTAATAGTTTATAGTTACTCTAATTATGGAAAAAAAAGGGGATTAAAATTGTACAAATTTAAAAATTTAGAAACCAATCAAACAATTTACCCAATTTCTTAATTGATATGTATTGGGGGAAAAGAGAGAGAGAGAGAGAGAGAGGTTCTAAAGGCAAAATAAAAGAATGTATATTCTGCCAACTAGAAATTTGAGTTATCAAGAATTAGGGCTATTATCTGGTGTCCCCTATTGCATAGAAGCCCTTAAAAATAATGACGTATATGGGGTTATGAATATTATAACATGTACATTAAAAGCCATGAACAGACAATAGTATACTATTAGAAACGCTGAAAGTAAATAATCCTTTAACAAAATATACAGTTTATAAATATGCACTGTATTATTTCGTACTCTGTCACAGAATATTCTCAAATGATGATAGATGCCCAATTCATCAGTCACTAGTCATATATGCAACCGTGGAAACGTTTTCCATCAGTACCAAAAAAGAAAAAAAAGAAAGGCTACGACCGTGAACGTGAAACATAATCCAACTTCTAAATCTCGCCGATATTCTGAAATTGTCCAAAGTAACTGCGTCAAGTCATCATACATTTAAATGTTTGTAATTGGTGATGTGGCATCCAATAGCAGACTTAATATGATTTATCTTACTTATTTAATTAAATATAAATGAATAAATCAAATAGTTATCACATATCCCTTATTAGTGGTATAGTGCAGGTCTATAAATAAGACCTTTCTCTCTGAGAAAGGGCTTTTGTGTTGTGGAACTCCGTAGGTGTTCTAGTAAAACTCACATCCGTAGGTGTTGTGAGAGATTACCGGATAGAGAGTTTTCAAGTGATGTTATTTGTGAATCTAGATTTTTACTATTGAATATGCTTCCACATCATGAAAATTGAATAACACATACGAACTAAAAAAATTCAACATTCAAGCATAAAAAAATTAATCTAACAAACAAGCTTCAATACTTATGACGTCGCACTTAAAAACTGGTCATGTACTTTAGAAATTGTTTCATTAGTTTGTAGACAACTAGAGTTATTAGGTATAATTAGTGGATCACCATAAAATAAGATATGTAGGACCAATAAAAAAAATCGAGTATAAATGGAAAACCAATCAAAAATTGGAAAAAAAAGAAAAAACCTTCGCAGAGACAAATAAATTCAAACTAAATTTCGATTCATTTATTTATATATCTTAAAATTTTTTTTTTGAATCCAAAGTTTATTGATATATATATATATATATATATATATATATTTCCGAACGAGCGACTATGTCTCTTAGCATATTGTGGCTATTTTTAATTGCACCAAAATCCTACTGTAAGAAAATATTCATATTACTAAAGCAAATCATGGAATTGAATAGCAGGCAAATGACATATGCATGGCTTTTTGGCTTGCTATGGAGAATGAGTAGTACCACTATACCTAGCTAGCATACACTTAAACCTTATCTGCAGGACTTAGTTTTATTGGATATGTTATGTATACGGGACACTGGACTTGTATAAATTCATGTTGCTCATCATTTGGATCAAAACCTTTTTCAACAAAATTTCAGCAGTTGTACCACAAACAGAAGGCACTAAAATGACTTAATGTGGGGCCACTTTGTTTTATTTTAAAGTGGGTTTTGTCTCCAACACATATACATATTCCATGACATTTAATCCAAGATATATACTTCATGTTTGTTTCGTTCCTTTCATTTATTCATTAAAATCCCTTATTCTCTTTGCCCACTATCATTTCTTCTTTTTTTTTTTTATATGTATACAATATTCTCAACTCATCATGCTTCCCTTTTGGCACACATGACTACACACACATACTTGTGTGTATAATATATATATATATATATATATAAATACATTTAAATCTGGTAACCGGATAGGTCTGATAATTGTAACATTCTATGCACATAATCTTATTGTTATTAGTTGATTTACATGTAATTTTCTATTTAAATTCTTATAACATGATATGTCATTGAAAATGTTACAATATAATCAACTAGTTATTATAAGTACGTTGAAAAAATTATAAGTTTCAATTTGTAAAAGTGTCTGATATAAGATATATATAATTGCCGTAGTACCTGTAGATGTTTTGACAAATTTACAAAGGAGAGAAGGGATTGCGCACGCTCATCTCAACGGGGGGGACAAGTGTTAATGATTTATTTGAAAACTTTTAGAGAATCTTGAGCACCATCATTGGTTGTTATGAATGCACAGGAGCTTATGTTTGTTTTTTTTTATTTTTTTTATTTTTAAATAAAATCTTCATCTAAATGACTAGCCACACCCACAGGAAGGCGATCGTGAGAAGGTTTTCAAGAAAGAAAAGGAAATCCCTAGAGTAGTATCAAAGACTTGTGATTAAAATCCCTTCTTCAGATACTTGGTTATGACGAAAAAACCAATTTAATGAAGAAATTAGTAGGGATGTTTTAGAAATTTCAAACAATGGCAGGAAATTAAAATAATATTGTAAAGCAAGAAAAGTAAGAGTTTAAATATGTTGTTCCATTTTATTTTTTGTAACTGATTACTAATCCGATTAATTAATTTTGATATCTCATTTACCTATTTAAGTGTTTTCAGTATTTAATTTATATTTAGATAAATGGTGAATAAGTATGGCGAAATAGCCGATGAGACAGCATTAGTCTAAAAGATTGAATGTTAAAATTCTCATATTTATCCGGAGGATTGTTGATCGATTTACTTCTCGTAATGTCACAAAATAATACTACTGATAGACTCACTTCTCGTGATGTCACTGTAGATAATTTTTTTTGTCTACTTACATCCAGAGGGAAACAGTCTTTTACCTTATTAGGTTATGATCATGATGAGAAAGGCCTGCTGTAATTGGTGTTGATTTTGATGTTTGGTTCAAAACTAAGCGTATATCACTTTTCTTTTTTTTCTTTTCTGGTCTTTCCTGTTGAACTTTACGAAAAAGGTTCTAATGTGATCTATTTTTGTTATTGACTACCAGAGCGTCCCCTATATGAGTGGGTTTTGGTTTTTGTTTTGATGTAGTATTGGATGAGGTTGTTTATAGCTGTCAACCTAATTGGGATGCGTTAGTCTCTTTTGATGTTTCTTTCTTATTATTTACATTAATAAAAAAAAAACATGATTCTTCACAAAATCTAGACAACAGATTATTTATTCTAAGGGTTTATTTAGTATTTGAGTTCAACTATAACTAAACTGTATTTTTTTTAAAAAAAAAATTTGTCTTTTTTGAAAAATCAATAAAAATTATAACTAATTTTTGAAAAATCAACCAATTCCAACTCAAAATTTTTAACTCCAAATGTATGCTAAATAATCTTATATCCCAATTAGATTTTTTAGAGCACCAAATTTCATCCCATATTCATTGGATAGGTATTTACTTTATGATTAGGTTCTGAATGGGACGTGATCAGTATAGACTCTAGGAAACAAATATAAAACTCAAAGAAAACTCAACCAAGTAACTAATAAATGTGAGTGAGCTAAATTGACGTGAAGATGAATCAAATAAATTTATGGATAGGTTATGGCGGGTAATAATGTATTAAACGCAATAAATGTCTGCAGCCTTTTCGCTTTCGTAACAAATCTTGAGCCGCAAGCATATAATTTCCTTCATGCAATTTGAAATACTTTTTGATAGAAAAATTAATGATCAACTTTAATTCTCAGTAAAATATAACAATTTAGAAAGTATTTGTTTGGCTTATTCTACATATGCAATGGACAGCCATCTTCACCTCTTTTTCTGGTCATAGACTTCGAATTTCAACTAAAGGACGAGTTTGAGAAAAATATTTGAATAGAAATATTTTTGATGTACACATTTAAATGCAATCATTTTAAATGAAAAATTAAGTACAATAAAACAAACATTTAAATGGCCAAAATTTAACCCCTCACATACATTTAGAATATATGGCCTAAAACATCTAAATGGAAAATTATTTTGTAACATTTCAGACCATTAAAATGTTTGTAGCCAAACGTTCATTGAAAATGTTTCCAAATGTTCTTCCCAAATACATAAAAAACGTTGGGTTTGAAATTACGGGTATGCAACCAAGAGAAAAATATTTCCACACAACGATATTGATTTCTTTAGCCTTACCCCAACCAAAATACACACACACACACACACATACACATATATATATATATATATATATATATATATATGTATGCAGCATTATAAACAGGGAATATGTACTAGCAGATCATGTTATGTTTTTTGTGAATTCTGAAGGGCAGTGGAGGGGCATCTTGACTAGAGATATGAAGGTGAAAATGGCAGTATCTGGTGCAAGCAATAAAGGGATGATGGGAAAGTCCAGAGAGGCCGGATCAGCTCGAGGCAATATGTCACAATAATGTGACTGGCGAATGCATAATAAATATATATAGAAATAATTGACATATATTATTTTAAATGGTGTCATAAAAACCCCATGGCATAATATTGGCTGCCAAGTCATCCCATGAAGCTTTTATTAGTTAGCTTCCTATCTAGCTAGCTAAGTTGCTTCCACCCGTTGGACACCCATGTTTGTTTGTGGGGCAAGCATGACAGGAGAGGTATATGATATTTCTCGAGCAGCAAAATTTTGATCACTCTCTGCACAATATTAATAGCATGCTTGCTATGGCTTTTCACTAATATTAGTAGGTGACAAAAAGGGATTAAAAAAAAAAAAAAACAAAAAGCTATACTTTTTTATTTAAAATTCGTGGTCATACTTTAAAAGAGACTAATTATATAAATATGATAATTTTCTAATTGAAAGTATTAAAAGGAAGTGTAAATAAGCTTATAAAATCTTATACAAGCTTTGTTTCAAAATTTTTTTGGAGGAGCTTTCTTAAAATGTCATTTTTGACTTTCATCATAAACTCTTGTAAGACTAGTTTTCACTTTTGGTAGTTAGACTTTAATTTTGGACACTTTATTTTGATGAAGCATTGTTTTGATATTTCAAAATTGGACACTTTAATTTCATAAGATTGTAGTGCAGTCTATTTTCTAACTAAAGGGATGACCATGTCGTGAATCATGATAGGTGATTATAAATAGTAACACCACTGTGAACAAAGGATCAAATTGCACTATTTTAAAAAATTTATAGACTTTTCAGCCAAAAAAAAAAAAATAAATCGGCAATCAAATGGCAACTTTATAAAAGATTAGAAACAAAATGAGTCATTTACTCTTAATAATATTTGTTTTCAATAAAGAACTTTAAATTCTATTATAACTAGTGACCTATTTATGGATTGATGTCAATCTATGATTATTGGATTCACCTTCATTTAATGTCTTTTTATCTACCATGGGTGAGTGAGATTTATATTTGTTAATATAAAGCTCTGTAATTTGGAGACATAATATTGTGGGTATGTGGGATGTAAATATGGAATCCACAACTTTGTTAAGAATATAAATGATATTTCAATGAAGAGTTAACACAGGGAACTTGTCTCTATCAGATCCCAAACCAAATCGATATTGAACATCAAATGAAAACTCCAAATTCCCATTCATAAATATATATATATATATATATATAGTTACTTATATTGTTAATAGAACTCATGAATAACATATGATTTGAGAGGTTAATTGGATTTAAAATACTCATCTACTATTAGAATTATTCATAGAGGAAGGTCTCATTATCTGACAATTGCTTTTATCGATAGACGGAGTTTATTTGTAATATATCTATATAATCTTAGTATGCGGTTCTAGTCTCTAATCGTGACTTCAACCAAAGTTGATATTTAATTGATTAAGAACTTAATCAAATTAAATATGTATTATTAGAACTTTGATTATGTAGATTCATTTAGTTCCTTGCTACTTCCATTAATTTTTCGAATGAATCAATGGAATATTCTTAGAACAATTTACAATCTTCTAGCACTAAACAAAAATCCCCTACTACAAGTTCCCTGTACAGAGTGATATGCGTCAATTGATAGCCTTGAGTGGCCTGTTTCCATAAACCACTAAATATATATTTGTCATGTATATTTTTTGTGATTATATAGACATCAGTTGCTCATAAATTACATATGTTAAGGTAATTATTGTTATGTATTTTAATTATTAAAATTAACATATATATACTAACTCAAAGATTTTATTTGACATTAAGTTTAACTTTAATTAAATTATATTTTTATATATCAATTTTTATGTTATTAATAAAATTAATTTTTAAAAAATTAATTAATTTTCACTTAAAATTTTATTTTTAACTATCGAACCAAATGTAAACTAAATGAAATAAATAAATATCTTGTTATCCAGGTTTTTTTTTTTTTTTTTTTTGGGAAAGCTATCCAATTGTTGAATTATAAGTGGAGTTCTCTCTCTCTCTTTTTGGCCCTAAGAATTATAAGTGGAGTTGCAATATGCAATTTGTGACTGACATGCGGTACAACTCACGACACGTATCGAACCCCACAGGGTTGGACGAAATTTCAGTCGGTGATACTGTGTTTGGAATTTTCCAATTCCACGTTGAACCTTAGCATTGTAAATATACCATTAGTGGTGTCTGACATAGTTAAATCCTTTAGGCCCTCATCTAGTTTACAAAGCTCTAACATGTAATATGTGTTTGGTTGACAGATTGAAAATGAAAATTTAAATTACAGTTGTTTGATTTAAAAAAAAAAATTAATTAAAAAAGTAATTGATTTTTCATATAAAAGATAAAAATAAGTTGAGTTATTTGAGTTTGGATTGGAGTATCAGAAATATGCTTAGAGTCAGAGTCTAAGTAATCATAGTCAAGAATGAATGAATGGATGGAGAATTGAGAATGATCACTTCTTGGACTAACAAGTGTGTACTTGGATATTAATTCTTTTTTGTTCCCTGAAAGGAAAAAGAATTGATTATTGAAAGAAGAATTGATATCCAAGTAATTAATTCACCGTTGCTCACATACTTGTGAATCCAAGGAGAATAATAGAAAGGAAGAACGAAAGCTCAAGAAACTTGTTATTTACGAGGATGTTTGTGATTGATTGAATATGATGGAAGCAGTATATTTATTACTACCAAACTTGTATGCCTAAATTTTATGGACAATTTTAAAGATCTTGTTTCTATTGCTTTTAATTATAGTAAAACCAAGAGGTAATGAGTTATATTAGTGGATTCATGTTTTTACTAGGAGCTTCTTATAAAATATATTTACATATAACTATAACAATCGATCGGGACCTTTAGCGATAAAATTTTAGAGACGAGAACATGTCCTAATTATATGTACCTATTTCACTTGTTATCGCTAAAATGATTTGTAAACTAAACTTAAAATAAAGTGCTGTCATAAAAAACCATCAAAGACGTCAACGTCATCGCATAAATCAATAAAACATTAGTGATGATATATTTGGGTAACCTAAAGGGCGCGAAACAAGGAACCGAAGGAAAAAAAAAAAATTTAAAAAGCTGGAACATATATAGTGACGACAATGTCGTCGTTAATTGGTTCAAGAAAAACACGTGAATCATATGCATATGAAATCTCTAACAGATGTTTTGCATCTTTTTTTTTTTTTTTTTTTTTGGCAATGACCTAATTAGGTTCAAAATTTAATTCATCCCCGTCAAAGTTCGGCTTTTTTTTTTTTTTTTTCCAGACTATCTGTGTCATTGCCAAAAAGTCAAGTGTAATAGTTGTCCACATCTAAGGCAATGTGAATACGATGAAGATGTTTTACTTGGTTTAGCAACGATATATGTCGCTAAAAGGGGGCTTTGCACTTCAAAAAAAAAAAAAAAAAAAAAAAAAAGGAGGTCGAAATCCTTTATTGTCAAAAACAAATAAAATAAAATCTTGAAGAAGCTCAAAATACCTGAATCCTATATTGTAATTTTTTAATTCATTTGTTATTGTATTTACATTTGTAAACTAATCTAACATTTTTAAGAATTTTATTATACATGATTATGTACAACCAAACATTATAATATGACATTCCTGATTAGAATTTAATCAAAAATCTTATAAAATTTCAAATGCAAAGAATTATTAAGGATAAAATTTCAATGGGATATTCAAAATATATATGGGGACAAACAAAAATGAGGATTTAATTAAAAATTTAATAAAATTTCATGGGTTTGCAAGATCGTGCATACAAATTAATCCGTAGTTTTTCCACATTTATACCTTATAAATGAGTCGACAAATTAGAGAGTACCTTTGAACTAGTACTATTTCTTTTTTGGGGCGAAACAAATTTTTTTTTAAGGGGATTTAGTGGTAATATTTGGATGCATATAGATAAATGTATGTTGAAAATAGAAAATATAATTCATATCATAAAAAGATAATACAAACATCATTTTCAACTGTGATAACCTCATATTTAGGAAACACACCACAAGAAAGAATCAGTTTCACCTTTATACTCAAATAAGACGCTAATTAAGGAAAATTAGCTAGGACAGGGCTCCACAAACGTACGCCTAAAGAGGTATTTCATCAAAAGTAGAGAATATACATTTATTCTCCCTTTTGTTAATGGATTCTCTATAACAGATATATCTTTGATTAACAACCAAAAAAAAAATCGCCAAAAAAACAAATTTAGTGGACCAAAAACACAACTAAATACTATAAAAAAAAATAACAACCAAATACGCAAATTTAAAATCTTATTAGACTCCAACGAAAAAAAAAGTATTATTTTCATATTGTTCTCTCCCTATCGCTAAGATTTGTGTTTATTTTAAGGTTGGAGTCTGGTGGCACCTCTTGATTGACCCCCTAACTCCCGACCTTAAAGAAAATACTTTTGGACTCCATAGTTATGGCTTTGATGAAGAGATGGCTTCATGAGACATATTTTGATCTATTTGGTTATGTTGTTTGGCTTGTCCTTAAGGTATTATCTATAATATAGTTGGAGCTTTTTCTCCTATTTGTGATAATTATTTGTTTGAAATAAATGCAATGATCTTGACAGACTATAAACTCTACTATTAAAATGACCCTCAATTAGTGTTTGGTGCATGGGTTCAACTCAATTTAAATTACAATTTTGTTTTAATCTTTTTTTCTGTAAAGTCAATATCAGTTACACTATTTATAGTTACTATTACAACTTTTTAACTTAAAATATAAAAGTTCAAAACTTTGTATGTACAAGTTCAAATGGAATATTTTTTTTAATTGTATAGAATTTCGAAACGAATAAAACAAGCTCCATATTTATTTATTTTCAATAAAATTCAGGTTTATATACTTTTTAACTTCAGCAATTTAAACATATATCCAAATGTATAGCTCTACTGACTCAATTTCAATATATATATATATATATATATATATATAAACCCTCAATTCCAACCCGTACACCAAACACATACTTAGTTTTCTTTTTGTTTATACAATTAGAATGGAAAAATTCATTGACCACGCAATGTAATAAAACCTTGCTCATAACTAAGTAGGGAACGCATGAGGGTGATCATGACAAATATCATTAGTCTGAGAGGGTATGTTTGGTGGACCGTGTAAGAGCATTGTTCGGTCCTTGAGTAAAGGTTGGGGTTGTGTTCGGCCTACACCAGCCTAGATAGGGGTTGGTGTTGGCCTGGGACCGAGGTTGTTGTTGGCTAGGGACCGAGATTAGGCTCAATATTCCAAGGAATGGTGAAGTTGTCAGCGCAGCCACAGTGTTAGGTTAGGCTGAGTCCTACGGCTGGGGCCAGCTGGGGAATGGTGACCATCCTTTATACTATAAAAGCTGAGTCTTTTGTTATGTTATAATCATCTTAATATTTTATGACAACAATATAGTTTAAATTTTATAATTACAATACAAAATTATATAATACAATACATGAGTATAAACTTTATACAATACAATATAATATATGTAAAGCAAATATGACCTAATTAAGTGTAAAAGCTACGGAATACGCTAGTTTACTTGTAAGTTGAATTATTTAGTTGCGCGCTCGTAGCCAAAATTATCAAAATTTATAGTTGTGTGAAAATGCAAACGAAGAAATGGGAATTCATACGCCATCATCAACTTGATTGAAAAAATAAATTAAAATAAAAAACCCTTTTGTTTTCAGTAAGCTCATGAATATCACTTACTTGGGTTCGAGTATAAAGGTCCTACCGCTGAAATTAGAGTAATATTAATCCGTTTCAAGAAAGAGCATCTCCGTTATTCGCCCAACTCAAGTTTTTACCACTTAAAGTAAAAGCCTATAACATAGGAGTAATATTTCAAATCTTGTTTGGTAGCTACACTAGGTTAGGAATATAAAGCATGTCCAGTTAAGCCCTTCTACTACTTCATGTCATAAGTAACAAATGTTAAATCAAAAGGCAAGAAAATCTGTTTAATCAAGTGATGATATACAAAGCACCAAACAGACAGACCAAGAGTGAAAAGCAAAGATGTCAAAGAAAAAAAGGGCAAAATGTGCCTACCAAAAGGAATAAGGAGATTTTAAAAATTAATTATTAAAAAAAAAAAAAAAAAAAAAAAAAAAGAGTGTGCGAGAAAGGAGAAGAAACTTTGGAGTGTGACTATTGTCTAACAATATTCCAAACAAGTCCATATCAAAATCGAACGCTATGTCTTATAATGGTGGGCCCCTAATTGCACTATCTACATGCAGGCCCAAAGCATTGTTAGCTCTTCATTGAAAATATTGTTCCCAATTTCTTTATGCATAAAAAACACATTAAAGAAATATTATTTCTTAACAAGTTCAAATTTTGTCAATCAAGTTGTCATTTAGCCTAAGAACTAAAACTAATCAAAATGTCAATCACGTATTTGCAAGAATGAAACTTGTATTCAACTCGTGCAATTAGTAGCCACCACACAGAAATACAAAGAGAGAGAGAGAGAGAAAATAATAATGAGTCTCACTGCACAAGCAAAAAACAAAAAACAAAAAAAAATAGTTACAACATTTTTTTTTATAACTTTCTTAGTCACGATTATCTTTTTAAATAAATGTCACTTTTATTCGCAATCTTGTGACTAATATACTTTAATTTAATCACAAAATATTGTTGTGACTAAAATTATTAGCTACAAGGTTTTCTAGTCACGGTTTAGCTAAAACATTTTCTATGACTTGAAACCTTGTGGATAAAAGTTTTAACCACAACAATAATTTTGACTAATTGCATCTTAATATAAATATATATCTCTCTCTCTCGGGTTTGAGCGGTTTTGGCTAGGGCCGGCAATTCCGGACACAACACGAGAACGACACGTAATAAATGGGTTTAGACCACACGTTTAATAATTGGGTCGAAATTGGGTCGACACGTTTAACACGAAAATAAATGGGCCGGAAACGGGCTAACACGATTAGCACGTTTAACACGTTTATGTTAGAATTTTCAAACTATTCTAAAGCTCTTTTTATAACAAGGGCCGGTAATTCCGGACACAACAAGGTGACACGACACGAGAACGACACGTAATAAATGGGTTTGGACCGCACGTTTAATAATTGGGTCAAAATTGGGTCGACACGTTTAACACGAAAATAAATGGGCTGGAAACGGACTGGC
The DNA here is from genome assembly GCA_025413025.1 of Ficus hispida. NCBI lineage: Eukaryota > Viridiplantae > Streptophyta > Magnoliopsida > Rosales > Moraceae > Ficus > Ficus hispida. Next base: position 17,380,492 of record CM046366.1, on the reverse strand, counting down.
CCGAACACGGCCCGCAAACACGATTTGCCAGCTCTAGTTTTGGCAACACAATATGGAGGTTTGTGGTGTGAGCGATTAAGAGGTAGGAGGACTGGGCTCTATGAGAAAGGGGGAATACATGCGTGTCACCCCCATCGTCGAGTAGATTTGGCGGTGGTCGTCATTCATGGAGGGCTCTGTGTGGTTGGGGCGAGGGATGTCATCGTGCGGTCTTTGGAGGTCAACGATGGTAATGCATGGAGTCCATGTGCTGGCAAGGAGTCTCCTCTGCAGATCTGCTCTGGCTCTAGCTCCAATTTCTGATTGCCCAAGTTGCGTGGCTCGTATGACCTCCATGATTTCCTATCGTGTGGTTGTGTTTTATTTCTTGTCAGTAATGGTGCTTTATATGCCGAACAAATATTGGATTTTTTTAAGCCCTTATTAATGGCGGTGGTGCCCCCATTGTCCTGGATTATCATTTTTCCGTCAAAGTCATGTCTTGGTTATTTGTTTGTTATACTAGACTTGTGTCTTAAGTGGGGTGGATGGTGGCCTTCGTGGACAGGATCGTGACTCACAATCAAACTTAGCAAAAGCTTTCATCGACTATAGATATTTATTCAAAAAGAGCTTTATGCATGCTCGATATTGATATGGCAAGGTACTTTATCATTTTTGGAGATTCAAACATGTGTTTTTTTTTAAATATCATCAGATTTAATTGGTGAAACCAATCTCAATAGAAGGTCTTCTATATGTTATATTATGGGTTCTTACTTTATCTCGTTCGATTTGTACTATTTTATTAGTATTAATGACATTCCCTTCTTCTTCTTCTCCTCCTCCTTTTTTTTTTTTTTTTTTTGGTAGTGTCTAGGCTTTAACCGGTAATAATTCATTGAAACACAATTATTGTAGGAAGCTTGCAATTGCGTGTGTGTGTATATAAATATATTTAAATTTGAGAATAGCATTAGTTTGAATTTACTAACTAAAGTATTATAAGGAATCCAAGTTAAATAAAAAATTATGATCATAGTAAGTGTGCGAAAATATGAGGGCATCATTACATCGACCACTTTCCCTATTCTTTTTCTCCCTACTTTCTGTCGCTTTGCACTAGCATAAAATTCTTGGAGACAGAGATGGAACAAAGAAAATCATGAATTAACTAGGGAAACATTCTTTTTTTTTTTTTTTCCTTCTTCTTCTTCATATAAATTAATTCACTACAAACGTGATCATTTTACAAATTTTTGCTAGCAAATTAAGATAAAAAAAAAAACGCAAAAAAGAAAGATTCTTCACTCTTCCACCGTACGGCCTTTCCTCCCATTCTTTTGCTTTTGATATTCAATTTGGCATCTTTCTTAAAGCCCAAAGGAGCTTTTTTACATGGGGTATTCGGCCAGCCAGTGAATATGGTTTTTTCCATATGCTTCATATCCCCAACAAAATGTAGTACACTAGTGTTATGGGCAACGCAATTAACATTCCAAATATAACACTGCACAAAGCATTATATTGTTAGAAAATAAACAAAGAAACACATTATAACACAACAAAAAAAAAAAAAAAAACGAGATTTTTTTAAATATCTGTATAAAAATTAATTCAAGAAACAAAAATACTCACCCCGTGCTAAGAATATCAGGGTGTACGTTGTATTCCTTAGCGAAGACAAAAGGGACAATTCCTTGAGGAAGAGAAGCCTGTTTTTTATTATTATTATTATTTTTTGTTTTGGGGGCAAATATTCCAAGCACATGCAAATATTGCAAAAACAAAACATGTGTTAATAAATGGGACAAAGTTCTACATAAGTTTCTCCAAACACAAGTCATAGTTATATTCATTTTGTCACTTGGATTTCTGATACTAAATTTTATCTAACTGTTGTTGCCTGGCCCCTGTGTCTTATGGTCTCTCTCTTTTTTTTTTTTTTTTTTCTCTAATTTTTATTTTTATCTATTATACAAGGTTTTAAAATATAGAAATCCATCTCTGGTGACCCAATTGGGATGTTATATGACACAGTATAAGTTAACCACACTAACACCCTCTTTGTCTTCTTAAAATTACAAAGACACCTCAGGATAAAACACAATTTCAAACGCCCCAATTTTAAATTTGTATATATATATATATATATATATATGCATACATGGAGACCCAGTTGGAGTGATGCCTATATTATACCTATATATATATAGAATCTTATCTGCAGGTATCAGTAAATATTAAAAAGTGGAAAACTTTTTTCGCTATGTATGAAGGAATTGGTAGTGTCAGGAGGGGGCAAAAGAGAAAAGAAGAGAGAGAAAGAGAGAGGAAAGGAAAAGAGGAGAGAGAGAGAGAAGAGAGTGGGGAGTTTGGGGGGTAATGACCTGGACAATGGCAACGCGTAAGAGAACGCCTCTAAGGCCAACAGCAATGGAAGCAGCTGCCATGACAGCTGGACCTGTAAGGAATCTCACGGCCATGGAAAAAGCTGCTATGGAATTTCCACATGCTATGAGCCTGGGTTGCAAAGCCATAAAGAGACCTGTCATGCGACAAAAAAGAAAAGAGAAAAAAAAAAACAGAATTAATAACTCAGATTTTGAAAATAATAATAATAATAATAATAATATAAATAAAAAAGCGCACACATACAATATGCATACACAAAAGAAAGTGGGAAAAAGCCAAGTTTAATTGGGCATGCCAATAAACAGCTCCACCGCCATGATCATCATCATAGAATGTATAACACAAATATCAATCACTCATACACTAACTCACACCCCAGTACTGTCTGTCTATCTGTCAGTCAGTCAGTCTATCTTTGAAAGACCTTTCATAATCATGATCACCACCACCAAGCCCCATTACATCAAGAACCCAGCACAAAACTTGGGACAAAAAAGTTAAAGATATAGTGAAAAAGATGGGATAAAGAACACCCCTTTAGACACATATTATTATTTTCATCATAATCTCTCCTCTCACTCACTGTTTCCTATTGCTTTGCTTTCTTTGCTTTTGTGCCAGTTTGCTTCTTTCCTTTCCTTTGCTTTGCTTTTAACACTTCTTTCTTTAAACACATTTAATAATGAAAGGTGGGTGTGAGAGAAAAAGGATTTTTTTTTTTTCATTAATTAGCGAGTAAATAGCAAAGGAATTCAGAGAATAAGGGGGGGGGGGGGGGGGGGGTTTTTGGTACTGACCGAGACTGAACATGGCCATGCCAAGTCCTGCATCCGACAGTATGGAAATGGACTGCGCTATTATGGCTGGCATTTCAACATGCCACCTGCAAAACAAAACAAGAAACATCCCAAGAATGAGAAAAATCTATTGTTCATTATTCATACGCAAGACTAAAAGATTTTTCATCAAAAAGGAGGCAAAAAAAAAACAACAAAACAAAAACAATAACAGATTCTGAAAATTAATCAACACGAAAAGGGACAAAGTTAGTGATTTACTTGAAAGAAACAAGAGACCAAGTGAGGCCGATTAAGCTTGAATAGGTGTTGGGGTTTCTAATGAGCTTTCTCCAAACCATGATGAGAATAAGCCTTGTCATCACGCTCGTTGGAGGCATTGCTTTCGGTTTCCCATCTCCATCACCGCCATTAATATTTCCCTTATCACCTTGATCATGGTTATTATTGTTTACATCTAACGCTCCTCTATTTCCAAAGCTGAAATCATCTCTTTCCAAATACTCCTCTTGATTGTTCTCTCTCCTACCCTCCACTGCAAAAGGAATTTTAGAAGAAAAATTAACAAAAGCAAAACTATAATTATCTAATCATAACCAAAAAATGAGGATAAAAGGAAAAATCTGCACATTACCTTTCCCTGGAGAAACAGCTAATCTAACATCTTTCTGATCATGATGACCACCATATTCATGGCTTCCAAACACATCGGAAACCGGAGAAGCACTAGAACTCCAAACGAACATATGAAGATCCCTATTACCATCTTCATTATTGTTACTTCCTTTCTGTGGAAGAGTTTGTTGATTATTACCACCAGTAACGGTATTCCCATTAGGCTTACTGTTACTTTTGGCGACCGGGTTTTTCGACCCGGTTGGCGAGAACATCCCCGGATTCGGAGCCGGGTAATGACCAAACCTCGTCGTCGTCGCTGTCGTCTGCTTAATCGCACCATCTTCGTCATAATTCGACGGCCTCGGCGTCGGGCCCCTCGAGGCCGAGAGCCCGTAAACATCGCCGGCGCCGAAGTTGGAGCTCCTCCCGCCGGCCATCATGGAGTAAAAGTCGGTGTGGTTGAAGCTGGAGCCTCTGGGAGTCGGATTCCTAGAGGACTGGAGAGAGTAAATCTCGGCATTCGTGAGGTTCGATGGCCTCGGCGTCGTCGACGACAGGCCCTGAGACCTTCTAGAGAATATGTCCGATCGAGAAGCGTTGGATTTTCTGACAGTGACATGAAGTTTTCCGTCCTCCTTCACCTGGGCCTCCGTCTCCAGAATCTGCCGTCCGTCCAAGGACATGATATCGGAGTCGACATGAATCGAAACGATCGAGCCGGCGGTGTCGGGGAACTGCTCGGAAATGAGCATTCTGGCACCTCTATACTCGAACATGAAGAGAAGGAGCGTGTACCAGATAATGCATTGGAGGACAACAATCTGGACCATGAGAGATCCGGAAAATTCTCCGTACATGCCTTTGAGGAGAGGAATGCCCATAACGAGGGTGTTGGGCAGCGTGGAGAGGGAGAAGAGAGTAATGGTCCATTCGAGACAGCCACGCTTGCTGACTTTGGACCAGACGGCGAGGACGGCGAGGACGATGAGCTTCTGGAGAGTGTCGGCGGCTATGAAACGGAAGTTCATGGCGTAAGGGTTATTGGTTGAGATAAAGTGGAAGGAGAGGAGAGGGACGGCGAAGAGAGCGACGAAGCGGTTGATGCCGGAGCATTGGTCGGGGCTGAAGATCTTCCACCACTTGACGGAGCCATAGGCAAGGATCATGGCCACGTACAGAGGGACCACCGCCGTCATAACGTGGTAGAAGTCCGATAATGTGATCATTTTTGGTTGAGCAAACACTAACCACGATTACACTCAAAAAAAAAAAAAAAAACAAACAACAAACAAACAAACAAAAAAAAAAACAAAAACAAAAGCAGAAACAAAAAACAAAAACGAAGTGGGAGGAGAGGAAAGTTTTTCCTCTTTAGGTTTGGGTTTTAAGAAAGTATTGAAGAAGGAGAATGAAAAAGAAGAAGTAGAAGAAGAAGCATATGAGGATGGTGATGGGAGTTATGATGAAAAGGTTAGGGGAATAGAAGAGAGCATGTGTTTCGGAGGGGGTTTATTGGGGTTTTTCCTTTTCCTTTTTCATGGGTAGTGGGTGATAAGGAAGGATTGAGAGAGAGAGAGAGAGAGAGAGAGAGATTTTTTTTTCTTTTTTTTTTGGTTTTTTGAGAGTTGTGAGATGAGAGAGAGAGCAAGAGAGTTTGCTTGTGCTTACAGTCCCCAAAGCAAAGCGCACACTCCACACACTACACACAAACTTAGAGGAAGTATAATCAGCTTTTTTTTTTTTTAGTTTATTTATTTATTTATTTTCCTGCCTCTTTGTTTTTTTCCTTTTTGTTCCAAGTTGTGATTGGATTCATTTTCATCTAACCTAGAAAAATAAAATAAAAAATTTGTAAGTTGGGTTTTTGGAGAGTGAAGTGAAGGGAAGGGAAGGGAAGGGAAGGGAATGGAATGGAGAAGGAGGTGGTAAAGTGGTGGGTGAGTGGTGGTGCTATTTTTGTGACAAACTTTGTGAAATGGTGAGTGGCTCTTTCTTCTATGGGTCTACCGGTTGTGTAAAGAGGGGAAAAAGCATTTTGGTTAGAGATGGGTATGTCTCTAAGTACTTTGTATGGATAGCTTTTTAAAGCTTTGCGAAAAGTTTCCATCTCTTTCCCCATTTCTTTCTTCTTGTTGGGTTCTCTACATTTGGGCTCTCGTTTCATCAGATGTGAGACATATGGGCTACACATTTTTGGCACTCTGTGGGTGATTTTATTCCTTTTTCTTATTTTGTTCTTGGTTTACATGGAATGGAATTTTCTTATCAACAAATTTTGTTAGAAGGTTCACGTAAAAGCTCAAACAAACCCATCCCATCCAATCTGCTCCATTTTAGTTCAATGATAATTCTAATTAGCTACTGTTGATCCAAACTTTTTTATTTTTTCCATCGATTGGATTGAATCAGTTGTTCCATTACGGCTCTAATCGGGTTTTTATTCTTTCGCTATCTTCAAAAAAGAGTTCATCATGCAATTAGGAAGTTTCGAGCACATATGATGGAACTTGCATTTGGGTCTTTTTATTTGAGCCTTAGGAGATGAAATTCTCACGGTTCTCAGAGGGGAAGTAACTCGGTTTATCTATCTCAATAAAATCTATGACTAGTTCGAAAAATACCTTGAGATTTAGATAATTACGGATGATAAAACTAGTAATTATGTTCCTCCTCATGTCAGCATATTTTATTGTCCAGGAGGAATTACGCTTACTTCTTTTTTAGTATAAGTAGCTTAGGGTTTGTTACGACTGTTTTTTGGTAAAATCATCCAACTGTTATGAAGGATTTTGCTCTAATTTCCTCTTAATTTAATGTTGTAATAAAGTTTATCATGAATTGTAGTAAATTAATGCTAGATTTTTCCTAATTACTCCAATACTGTATTAGAACTTAAATAGGTTTTCTTAGAGGTGTCAGACACAAATCACAGTCAAGTAAGTATGAAGAGACAGAGTATTAGTTTTACCTTACAAAAGAATCTTTTGATTTGTTTCCATCCAAACCAAGTGGGCTACTAGTAATGACATGAGGAGGAGCAAATGGTATGCCTTGAATTTGTACCAAAATTGTGTAAATGATTCTTTCTAGGGAGAAGGAAACATACCATTATCCATTATTTTGCACTCAATAATGAAAAATGGGGAAATATAAGCATTGAAACAGACAAAGGAAAAACGCACGAGAAGCAAAGAGATGAAACATATATATATTTTAGTATTAGCGTCACGTGGACCCTTAAATATGTCCACTCCCTAACTAGAAATCACACCAATTTTATTTTTTATTTTTTTCATTTTTTCATTTTTTAATTTCTTTGGCACTTCCAAGAACTTGAAGCCATACTGTCAGGTAGGGAAATGGAGCCCAGTCTCAAGCATGATTTACTCACTGTGGTCAAATCGCAAACGTACCAACGATTGTTATTTCATTAGGCCCAACCCAATGTTAGCTAGCTATTTTCTCCATGAGTGTGTTGATTTTTAATCTCTGTCAAGTAGCTATTTGTGTGCTTCTAAATAGGGAGGTAATTGTAGGAATAACCCTTTTTAATGCACATGTTTAGGATTTTTGTCCCATGATTTGGATTTTTTTTTCTTCATATATTTTTTATTTAATATTGTAAGAGGATAAAAGTCCTGAAGTCATTATATATGAAGTAATATTTCAAAGATGTGCTCTTTTTGCAGCATTCATCAAAACAACCCTTTAATATGCTCCAAAAGGAAATTTAATGCAACAATTAAACTGCTAGGGATTAGTGTCGTGCTAGGGATGCTAACTTTAAATTATAACTTTTTAATAACAACTTATATATCATCTTTTTATTGATAGATGTTATTAAATGATGTGATAATGATTTTACTTTAAAAAAAAAAAAAGACAACTAATATGTGGCATAGTTTGATACTCAAAAATTAAAATTAAAATTAATATTCCTAATATTTTTCATTCTTTTGAGCTCATAAATTGGTCAGCCACTTAAATTATTCGTAGTTCTTTGTGATACTGTTGTGTTAAACTTTTCCAGACCATTATATCTCAAAAACTATTCCCAAATCTCTCGTGAATGTAGGATTTGATTTGGAAAGTCTCACATTTTAAATAAAGCTATAATGCTATGTACAAATACACATACGTTTCTTATGAATGTCTGTCTTCCAACATATATATAGGTAGGACTTATATGATTATAAATATAACTAGACAATATTTTCACATTTAACTTCACCATAAAATGTAAATCAAGTCTCTTTTATTTTCAAGCGCATTTATATATAGCTTATCATTAATTTTTGTCAACCTTTATTGATACATTTTTCCCTTTCTAGCGCCTTTTTTTTTTTTTTTTTTCTCATGTACATTTGCCGCCCTTTAAAAAAAAAGGAAGGAAAGAAAGAAAAGAAATGAATAGAAAAGAAAGGTAAAAATAGAACACGAAGAACATTCTGCAATTAATTTGAAATTGGAATATGTTACTGCGCATATTCAAAGTGTCCGGCCGGCACCTCATTTCTTGAAACGCAACTATCAGTTGGATATTTGAAGATTCCATTATCTCTCCAAAATCCATTTATTTGATAAAAATGGATGTCCATTCTAAATACCTTCACCAAGCATGCAGGAATATCGAGGAAGCCAACCGAATACAATTGATCATATCAATCTACTATAGTTTATAGCAATATTATTTTTCTAATTAGATAAATTGTATTTTCCCATACTATTTAGTAAACTTTGTTGAAGGAAAATCAACGGCTAAATAATGAATTTTCTTTTGATTTCTCTCAATTTATAGATTGACATATAAAGAAAGCACATTCCCTAAACCCATAAAGTATTGAACTTGATGATGTAACAAGACACGATGAGTATATGGCTTACCCCATTCAAAAATAATATAATCAATTCAAATAAAGTCTATACACTAAATTTTTAATTTTGATAGTTCACTACATGAAATTCGAATTATATATCAATCAACACTATTAACTTTTCAATAGAAATTGACATATAAATTATGTATGGGTGGTTCTGTTAGCACCACGTCTTAACTTTTCACACCCTCTCTTAAATACATTTCTTTCTTAATTATAAAATGATTAAGTTTACTTCATACACGCCCTTATAAATCCTAAATTCATCCTTCTATAAAATAAATATTATTCCACTATTTCAAATATATTTTTACATCCTAGTAATTTTTTTCTTGCATATTCACCTTTCTGTATCTTTGTCTCTTTCACTATTTTTTTTTTGAATAAATTATTAATTAAATTTGAAGCTTTAGGCATGGAGCCTTTTTTTAACGGATAAGAAAATTATATAAATCAAAATAAGTATATAACTTATTGTTTCTTTTTCGTCATAAGCGTACCTACTATTACAATTACTATTTATTTCCATTTTTCAACGAAACGTAGATTTTTCATGTTAAAAGAATTCTAAATTAAGTATAAATTATGCATGGCCAGTTGCAAGGTTCTCGTCCCATAAAGCATTGTATATTATGAAAAATAGTAATAAAAATCCGCCTTTATATCTATTTCAAAAACAAATAGTAAATATTCTTATTTTTATTCATAATTTCTGTATCCATTAAAAAAAAAAGCTACATGTCTAAAATTTCAAATAAAAATAATAATAACAATAGCGAGAGAGAAATGGATATAAAGGGTGAATATCAAATAAAAACTAAATTAGGGTGTAAAAATATATTTGAAATAGTGGAACAATATTTATTTTATAAAAGGATGAATTTAGAATTTATAAAGGCGTGCAATAAGTAAATAGGAGAAAGAACCAAATAATTTTTTTGAAGAGAGCAAAAGTAAATTATAGCACAAAGTTTTAAATACAATTATAAATTGGATAATTCGATTCATGACCACACATAACACTAAAAATACTCCTTCTTCCTCCTCCTCTCTCTCTCTAATATGAAACTATAAATCTACAATAAAAATTAAAAATCTCTTATTAGTATAGCTGTTATTTACTATAAAATCCAATGATTTACTCTTAAAAATGTTCTATAGTTTTATCAATATTAAAAAATTTATTATAAATTTCAAAAGTACCTATAATATATGTTATATGTTATAATTTCTAAAGTAAATTTAATCATTTTAAAAAATAAAATGTATTTAAAAGGGGTGTGGAAAATTAAGAAGGGTGTTAAGAGACCCACGTATTGCATATTTGATTATTTGTTAATGACGTGAATGATCAATATCAAAATAAGGAACATATATATAATCCTTAAACCTAAACTTTAAATGGGCACATTGAGAATATGACGGATTTTGCTAAAAATTAATCCAAATCTACTCAATGAAAATGCAGGTTGGATGTCTCAACCAAACTTTTCATCTTAGGTTTAACATTGACCCGGCCCAACAAGTATATATATATATATATGTTTGTTTGTGTGTGTGTATATATATATATATATATATATATTCATTTATTTGTGGAGGAAAGTTGAGCATACATTTAGCACTACCATGTTTGTAAGTTTAATAATATATAACTTCGATAATACATTATTAGTTAAATGACAACATTGTAACGTATCATATAATATTTTTCAATTTCTAATTGAAATGCGAGCTCCCATTTGAAAAAAATACAGCAAGCCCACCTGGCCACCTCCACCTTGATCTTATGGAAAAAGCTGTTCAAATGAAAAAGAGAGGAAAAAACAAAACTTTCCGTCCATTCAATTCTTTCAAGAGCACGAGATAATCATATACTAATGTTAATACTGACATTCTAACATATGATTTGTTCGAATTATAAAGGGTAACTTCGAGATTCATAATATTAAATAATATTAAAAAATAAATATAAAACCTTTCCCTTGAAGTGATAAATTTAAACCCACAGGAGGCATGCGTTGAAGTTAATGATGGACTCGTGGGGCTGTTTCTGGGATTTTTCAAAAGAATGAAATCAAAAAGGGAACACAAATATATAAATCTTGCCGTGTCAGTCTCACAAACTCTTCCAATTGAAATTCAAAACACCAAACACCATGCTCATTTTGCACGCTCTACCATTAAATATTTTTCTTATTTCGAAGAGTATATTAGGGCACTAATATTTCCACTTAATTTCTGTGATAGAAAATTCGTGTGACAGTGAATGTTTTTTTTTAACATCTTATCATATACTTTTTTGAGGATATTAATCATTACAATTTGTAAGAATCTTGTGATTATTGTACTATATATTCAGAGCAGGGTTTTTTTTTTTTTTGCTAGAATATTTATAGTAAAGGTACATAATTATTATTTTACATGTCTAATTTTATCATAAAATAAAGAGTTTGAATTATTTTATTTTCAATTACGTATATTTAACAACTGAAAAATAAAATCCTATCAAGAGAACATTTTTTGTTTTAAGATCTTATCCTAAAAATATTAATATTATAACAGAATAATCATTTCTTATCTCATGACCCTTTTTTTTTTGTTGGCGATTGATAGAAGGTCACTCTACAGCACAGGACAAGCCACCACACTCGGTATGTATCTGATGACTTTTTAAAGATATAGTATGTATGACTTTGAAAATAGTACCAATAAGTTTTTCATTTATTTCATATTCTTAAAAATTATTCTTAATTAATATTATTTTACATCCTAACTTCTTCAAGGAATTTCTGATGGATCAAAATTACATCTTTAGTAAATATCAGGTAAAAGTTTAGATTCATGTAACACGTGTATAGACATTGATTTTATAAATGTATAACAACTGTATGAAATAAATGAAGTCGCTAATGTTACCCAAAAAAAAAAAAAACAAAACAAAACAAAACGAAACACATACACATTGTAACACCAACCAGTAAAAAGGACATTAATGGCAAAAGAAACATTCAAGTTCTTATTTTCTTTCCATATTTTCTATTTCACTCAGATTTTTTTTCTTTTTCTTTCACAGGAAAAACCGTTTTCTTGAATTTGATATGAAAAATAAATAAATAAATAAATAAATAAATGTATGGCACAATATCCACCATTCGTTTTTATATTATGAAGTACTTATATTGAGAGTTAAAAAGGCCGGCACAAGTTACGCAGCTTTTTGCTGAAAAGTATAGAAAATAACAAAACCTAAAATGGGTCCTTTCTCACTCTTCTTTTTTCTCTCAAAATTCTCATAAATTAAAATTTCCCTTTGTGTGGGAATTCCGCCGTCACCGCCATGGCTGGCGAAGGTGATCAGTGGTTCGATGATCTTATGGGAATAGAGTCAGAGAGTTCTAATTGGGCATTTCTTGACCAGATCTAACTCGGTGAGGCCTAGGTTATCCGATGGTTTGTGCGACGATCTCTTACCTTCAATTGTGCCGATTGATTTCCTCTGAGTTGTGGCGTATGGTGGAATGGCTGTTCCATGTTGGGCGAAAATTTAGTGGGCAATATTATTTTATATTCATGTTTTGTTTTTGTGTTTAGTTTTAATTTTGTAATAAAGGAGGTAGTTCTCTACCTCCGATTTGTTTTTATATGTGGCACTAGTAAAAATTGTGGATTACACGACGGTATACCAACCGTCGTGTAATCCAGTGTCGTGATATATAACACGACGGTTCCGTTACCGTCGTGGTATCTCAATGTTATACCACGGTGCGTCGTCATCAAAATCACATTACACGACGGTTCGACCAAGAACCGTCATGTAATAAAGACATTACACGACGGTTCTTGACCGAACCGTCGTGTAATGTCAGACATTACACGACGGTTCCTCTCCGAACCATCGTATAATGTGCACATTACATGACGGTTCGGCCAAGAACCATCGTGTAATGTCAGACATTACACGACGGTTCCTCTCCGAACCATCGTGTAATGTACACATTACACGACAGTTCAAGATCCGTCGTGTAATGTATTTATTTAAAAAAAAATTGGGTTTTTTTGGTGATTTCCCGTGCAAGCCTAACCTGCATGTTATCCAATACACGATCCAAGATAGTAACTTCAATTATCAAATTAAAAATACATACCAATTTTTACATTGCAAGTTCACATATCATAATTAATGAATTGCATTACATGACTAGCTCATTCTCCCCTAATCAAATCCAAATCCTCATAAGTATAAAATTCTTTACTTTCTAGTACGTCAATTCCATTCAACACTATGTCCCTCATAAAACCTAAAATAAAATAACTACATTCAACACTTCCCTCTTGGAGAGGATAAGGACGATCCGAAATTATGGTTTTATAGTCTTGTCTCCTTCTAATCCCTTGACCGGCCATAATCTTCCAATCCGATAAGGCCCTAGCAAATTGATAAAATTGAAACTAATTAATTAAGATACATATAATAATTAAGATTAAAAAAAATTAACATATTAAAATTGACTTACATGTAATCTTGCTAGAAGACTTCATGTAATCTTGCTATAGTAATGCTTTGAATATTGATCAAACTCTATTATCTTTTTCGAAAAGGAAAACTCATTGTGGCATTCCGTCGAGCATGTTGTGTGCGTAAAAAAAACATGTTCATAAATGTGTGTAAAGTGTCAAAATTAACGATTCACAATCATTTTTCCCCTCTACAAAGAGAAATATTAAAAACAAACACACTAATTTGCAACAATGATCTTTAGTGACAAACAACAATACAAACAAGCAAATGTGGTTTAGTTTATATATGAAGTCACCTTACTTTTCTTTGAAAAAGAATAGTCATGGCCAAAGCAAGAAGGAAGTGGCGGCGGCGGCAACGGCGGATTGACTGGAATTTAAAAGAGAGGTATCGGCGGGTTGGTGAAGTATGTGTGGGTACTTGAGAAAAGTAAAGAGTGTGAAGAGAAATAAGGAGATGCGAGCGAATATATTAAGAGAGATGAAGAGGAAATTGTATTTAAGTAATTAGTTTTCGCGCGGAATTCGAAAAATGAAAACTTAAAATTTTCAAAATTTTTGAGCATTACACGACGGTTCGGAAAAAACCGTCGTCTAATCGGAGGATTAGACGATGGTCACTTGGGGACCGTCGTCTAAGCCCCCAATCTGGAGGATTAGACGACGGTCCTGGGGGACCGTCGTGTAAGCCAAAGGTGGCTTACACGACGGTCCCCCAGTGACTGTCGTGTAACCCGCGTGCCTGCGCAACCTCAGAGCGCGCCCGCGCGCCCCCACCAAACCAGAGGCCAGAGGCACCAGAACCAGGTGCGAGCCCGCGCGACCAAGGCGTGCGCCCGCACGCTCAATCAAGCCGAAGCAGGCTCCAGGTGCGCGCCCGCGCGCTTCCCCAGCCAAGGAGGGCAGCACATTTCCCCAGCAAAGAGTCCCTATACTTTACACGACGGTTCCTTGAAACCGTCGTATAAAGTGGGTGCGAAGACCACTTTACACGACGGTTTCTTAGAACCGTCGTGTAAAGTGGGTGCGAAGACCACTTTATATGACGGTTTCAAGGAACCGTCGTGTAAACCTCACTTTACACGACGGTTCCAAACGAACCGTCGTGTAATCTCCATCGTATAATCTACCTTTTGTAGTAGTGTGGGTTCCGCTGGAGTTATTTTCTAGCGGTATATATCTAAGGGTTCCGTTAGTAGTAGGGCTATGTGGAGTTTGTTACAGTTTCTGTACTGTGAGTGACTGTCTCTCAATCGATCGAAATATTCCATCGATTGTAGATTTAAAAAAAAAAAAGAGTTTTGTACATGCTTGATTATAAGATTGTCGAGAAATTCAAAGGACTTTCCTTTCATTGGCTCTCGACTTATATTTTCCTCACTAAGCTTCATCAGATTTTACTGATAGAATAGATCTTAATCGAGAGTTATGTCTCTTGTATTACAAAGTTGTTTCATCTCTAATATTGATATTTATTTCCAATTTTAATTTAAATAATAATTTCCCTTTAAAAAGAAAGAAACTTGACGCAGCAAATATAGGGACAAAACAGTATTATATATGGAATGATCATGAATTAAAGGAGTTTTGTGTATCAATGCTTTGGCGTCTTATGGAAACCACCTTGCGGCACAAAATCAGTAAACATAAGAGACAGAAAATGAAATATTATTACTATGTTTTAAAATCTAGTAACTTCATTCCTTTTTCCTCGTAGAAATCATGAGTGGCCTTGCATACTATTATATATTTTAATGGGGAGTAAATCAAGCAATGAATTAAGGAGTTGTAATAATCTTTTATTGATCTCCAAGTAGAGGACGGGGTGGGGGGAATAAGAGAGAAAATCAGTCTATTAATTAAAAAAAAAAAAAAAAAGGACTATGACACTTTCAATCTATAATTCAAAATGAAAGAAAACTCCCCCACTGACCTAGTAATTACAACTTTAGTACCGCGACTGAAAGAAAAGATATCATTTATTTCAGCTATCAATATTGTCCTCTTTATTTTCATATAGTTGATTGCATGAATATAAAAAGCAAACTAAAGCACCGCGACTGTCGATTGTTAAACCTTAATTAAATTGTGAATATATGCAAAAATATGTAATTGCAAGAGAATAGTCCAAATTTATTATCTACAATATGTACCAATGATAACCTAGATCTCAATATGCTCATGGATGATAAATTAGGTCTTGATAAAAATAACAATGAAAGTTTTTTACTAGATTTTGCGCCTACATCTTTGCACATATTGGCATATACGTACAATCCTATATATGACATTCTTAGCGTATTTCTGACAAGCATATCATAACATCTTGTGCATATCAATAAGCATGCACATCAAACAATAAGTATTCAACATATCAATATCTCATTTGTTGTCTAGCAATCTCAAACAAAGCTATAAATAAAATGGTAAGCAACATTTACGCAGTTATAACATATTATGCAAATTAAATTACAATAACCAATATCCAAACAATAATGCACATAATAAATGTTAACATTTATTAACCAATGCATTAGATAACAAAATACAAAAATAAATAAATAAATTATTTAACAAACATACGCATTTAATGTGAAACAATGACATACTCTAATCTGAGACATAATATTTGTCACATGCTAGAGGGATCATATAAAGAATTATAACTATACTGATTAATAATAATAATACTAATAATAATAAAAAAGAACCACGATCATAAACATGTCCCAGTGCAACACCTCCTACATAAAAAAGGTTCCAAATGGTCCAAAATAATTATTCGTGGGGAAAAGAAAAAATTCAGCACAAAATTTAAGACTCACTCCCAGAAAGTTTGAAATTTTTAAAGCATATAATTATAAGAAAAAGAAATGGCCAAAAAATTGGGGAAAACCCACATGAAATGAAATAAGGAAATATGAATTTTGAAAAATTATTCAATAGACTAGGTGGTGTACTACGTCATTATGTTTATATGGTATACCCACTTAATTAAAACTTGATATATAAACTATTTGTTAATGTAAGCTTTCTATAATTACATTTTTCTTTCTTAGTGTGTGTCACATCTATTACTAATTCAAAACCCCATAAATACCTTGCTTAAATCCTATATTGATTAATTAACATTAATTATTATTTTTAATTTTGAAAATATTTTTTTTACACGCATGAACATTTTTTACCGGCGATTTCTTAATTAACATTAACTATATCATTTTTTAATTCAAAAAATTTTACATGATACTTATTTTGGAAGGAAACAACTTCTCCTCCTCTTTCTTCTTATTCATGAATGAACGAATTTTTTTGTTTTTTTGTTTTTTTGGGTGAATAATGAACTTAAAGTTACGCTTGGGGAAATTATACCGTTGGGCAAAGGCAATATACATTTCGAAAGCAATCCAATCAGAAACGACATGAAAATTTAATTTTACACATAACATATAGAAATATATATTTTAATGAAGATCATCATAGCAAGCTTTACTTAAAATTTTTTTTTTAAATGATAGTAAAACAATTAGAAATAAAAGTTAAATAAATAAAAAAATTCCCCGGTAATAAAAAATTAAAAATGAATATTAAAAGAAAGAAAGAAAGAAAGAAAGCAATAATAGCAATAAAAAAACTGCAAACAACAAAAATTCAAAAACAGAGATTCATAATAAATTAAATGATATATACCAAGTTAAGTAAACAATTTAACATTGACTATTTTTATTGTGAGAGAAATTTTAAGAAAATATCAGGAACCAAAATAAACAACAATAACTATTGAGAAATTATCAACCTGTAATATACTAATAACATTTCTAAATATAAAGAATACATGTTATCAATATAAGGAGTTTTTTATAGTAAGCTCAGATCCCTTTTTTTCTATCATTAACAAAATGCGTTCACAATAACTGGAATATAGTCCGACATCGTTCTTGGCTACGAGTGAAATGTTTGGGACCATATATAAAATTTTTTTAGCAAATGTTTACAGTAAATAAAAAGAAAAAATGGAAGTAAGAAAAAAGAATAGTATGACGAGATAGAAATAATATAGGCAAAGGAATATTATGATAGATGTTGGTATGAAAAGAACATATTATAGAAAATCAAAATATATATAATCCCAAACACTCGCAGTAACGATAAAAACTGCAAATCATACGCAATGATTACCTAATACAAACTAATAATGATATTACATTTAGCAACATATACCAAATTAAACACTAAATCTAATATATACATTGTTATATATTTCAATAGAGATCATCATTGCAAGCTTTATTATTATTATTTATTTCTTCAATGAAAGTTAAACAGTCAGAGATAAAACTTGAGGAAAAACGAAAAAAGAAGAAAAAAAAAACAATCTGTTTGTCTACTAAAAGAAAATAAAGAAAGAAAAACATATGTTATATTGTTCAGGAAAGAAGAAATAGTGAAAAAAAACAAAAGGAAAACACAATATCAAAGTTAAACCTGTCTATTATAATACATAAGAATAATAATAAATATTAAATTGTTAACATACTATAGAAAGAACAGCAACCACACTCTCCCTTTTAGTATGCAGTAAAGTAAAGTAATAATAATTATTATTATAAAGTAAGAAAGTAAAGTAAAGTTATGAAATAAAATAAGAATATTGTATTAATAACATTAGTCAAATAATAGCCGTAGTAAAATAATAGTGAAAAGAGAAAAAACATTCAAGAAATATACAAACAACAAACAAAACAAATATGAAATCATCCATAACAAAAGATCACACTCATAAAAAGATTTAAAAAAAAAAAAGGAAAACATTTTTATCGGACTAAATATAAACAGGAAAAAGAAAAGAACTATTAATAATTACAAAACAAAAACGTAACAATATAAGAAAAAAAACAAAACCATCATATAAAACAAACGAAGGAGAAAAAAATAGAATATAAACAAAAAAAAAACAACAAAATCAATAATATTAACCAAAAAAAGTAAACTTTTTTTTTTTTTAAAGATTGATACTAAAAACAGAAAACTATGATACATATAAATCATAATAACATTAATAACAAATCATAAGAACCAAACAGTATTAATTTTAATATAATCATCATAATAGAAGAAACCAACCATCAACAGTAGGTAATAAACAATAGAGCAACTCAACCATCAATAGCAAGTAATAAATATAAATAAATATCAATAATTAATAACAGGTCGAAGACATAAATAAGAAAAGTACCTTGATGAAAACCCACTTCACCACAAAAAAATGATAGGCAAAAGCAATCGAACCTCAAGAAGCAATGAAAACCATATTAAAAAGTCTTGGGTAGAAATTAAGAAGGAATGAAAATAGGGTAGTCGATTATCAGATAGTAACACAGGAAGCAATAAAGGATTTTAGGTGAGAAATAAAAGAGTCAAAGCAGAGTACATAGCAAGATATAAAAGACAGAGTAATTGTTGAAGGTAAAAATAAAATAGCATGTAAAGAAATACTCTATTTATAATAGAGCACTCTAGTAAATGAGATAAAATAAATAAATAAATAAATAAGAAAATTTTTTTGTCAATGGGAAAAATGCAAAATCTGGGGTTATATATATATATAAGAGAGCCATATCTATATTTAAAAAAAAAAAATAGAAGAAAGAGGACAATTGTAACTAAATAACAGATTTATAACAAATTAGAAAATGACAAATCATAAAATATAATTCAAAACTATCAATAATAGTGTTACAAGTGTACAAACTGAAAGAAAACAGGAGATATTTCATAATAAATATCAGAATCACAGAAATATTATATTTGCATATTATAGAAGATAATTTAGAAACATTAAATAGCAAGGACAGATAAGCAAAAACACAGCAGACAATCTCGACAAAAAAGCTACAACTATGAAGCAAAATAGAACGTCTACAAACCTAAACAATAAAAAAATTGTAAAAATTGGTGTAGCTATGACTAAGTACTACAAAAATCCATCAAAATGGATAATATCTCCAAAAAGATTGAGATATTTTAGTGAGTAACAGAGTTACAGACAAGAAAAAACTATTTTAGAAATATTAAATATCTGGGACAGATCAGTAAAAAGACAGCTAGATGAAATATTATATTTACAAATTACAGAAGATAATTTAGAAGTATTAAATAGCAGGGACGGATCAGCAAAAACACAAAAAATAATATCAACACAAAAACTACAAATATGACACAAAATGAAATATCTGGAAACTTAAATAATAAAAAACTGTAAAAATTAATGTAGCTGTGACTAAATAATACGAAAATCCAACAAAATCAATAATATCTCGTAAAAGATGAAAAGATTTAGTGAGTAATGGAATTATAGATGAGAAAAAAGTATTTCAGAAACATTAAATGTCTGGGACAGATCAACAAAAATATAGCAAGATATATCAATTTCAAAAGCTACAAAGAACAAATAACATGAAAAATTTAGAAATTTAAATAATCAAAAACTCAAACAACTCATTCATATGTAAAGAAAGAACATAATTTTTACATAAAATAGAGCCGCATCTATAAAAAATTGACGAATAAAAAAAACAACAGATCAAAGAATCCTAATTTAAAAACATTAAATCAGTTACACAAACCAACAGAAATACAACAACATGCTTTAGTACAAAAACTACGAATGATAAGTAACATAAAATACTAACAGACTTAGATAATCGAATAGCTTAATTGTTTATTCAAACATAACTAAACAACACAATATGGACATAAAATAAAATCACATATACAACATAATAAGATTCAAAATACCAATATCATAATGAAATAACCACAAAAAAAAAAAAAAAAACCACCTATGATTCAAAAACCAAACCATTAACTTCCAAAACGGCATGCAATCATAATCACAGTAACCAAAAAAAAAAAAAAAATTACCCGGGGTGGGAAAATTACAAAACCAAAAAATATAATACAGGGAAAACATAAAAGAGGTCTTTAATAATTCTCTCCGTCGTCTGAATACAACTATCTTGAATCATTGTTATTACAACTTGGAAAAAAAATAAACAAAAATTGAAAATAAGAATAAATATCTAAATTTTTTAAAAATAATAATAATGAAACAAAAACTAAAAACTAAGAAAACATACCTGATAAATGCACAAAAATACATTTTTATTTATATAATTTATTAAATAAATCACATTTTAAATAAGGATTTTCGTAATATTAATTCATAATATTTTACTTTAGAAATATTTATTATTTCAATTATTTTGATTCTTTCCTATTTCTTTTTCCTTTCTTTTTCCTTTTTCCTTCTTTTCTCCACGCGTGCAGCAGCCCACCAAATTCTCACCCAACCCGCTCGCGCATAGCTTCAGCTCCTCCCTCCACGCGAAGTCAACTCCAGCGCGAATCCAGCCCGCGATCCCAGCAAGCCCGCGCACGCCCAGCCAACTGCAGCTGCTCCTCCAGCGTCAGTTGCTCCAGCCCGAGAAACCAGGCCCAGTGCAAATTTCGGGCCAGATTCTCAGCCAAGCTTCCAGCCCACCTGCTCCTCCACATGCACGCAAATTCGGGCCAGATTCTCAGCCAAGCCCACGGCACCATTCCAGGCCAGATTCATTTCATCCAGCTGGTGTCCCACGAGTAACCGGCTGATCTACCAACCTGGGTAGCGGATTTGTTAGCCAAAAATCCGCCCAAGTATGTTGGATTCGAGCCTATATAATGAGGGCTCCTCAAGAGGACAAAGGGATAATTTTTCCATTAATTTTTAGCTGAGTTTTTAGTATTGTTTTATTTTTCATCTCATATTTTCTTGTTAGAACTTTGTGAGATGAATAGCATTTTAGGCTAATTATTCTGGGTAAAGCTAGAGATGAACTCATGTGTTGAGTATTCCAATTGAGGTTTTGTTTATTCAGTGTTATAATGCATATATATTTGAGTGAATTATTTTTCTCCATTTTCTAATTTTCTTTGAATGCAAAATATTATGTGCTAAGTTTTTATATAGATTCAGTCATGCTTTTTCTATGTAAATTTTATCATAAAATGTTTTGTAATTAGAATTATTTTATAAATTGATCTTTTACTGCAATATTGTCAATTTGATATATTGTCGATTTTAGATAATTTATTATAATAATCTTTTTGGTCTTAAAGTGAGAAGTCTAATTCATTTGAATTCTTTTATTAAATCAAAATTAAAAAAATTGGAAAACAATACACATGAGGGATTCTTGATGCTTTACCACCTTTTAATTATTGAATTTTCTTCATTTCTAAATTACAGTGTTTTAAAAATTGTTTTAAAAATCGCAAAAATACTTCTTCCTTTTTCTTTCTTTGATTACTTATTTCTCTAACGCTTCTGCTCCGCTAATCTTTTCTTGTTTGTTTTTATCACCTCCTCATGGGATCGACCGTCATAATTGTGCTACAATCGATCGCTTGTTTTTGTACACATTTGGGCGTAATCAATACCCCATTTTTTCTTCTATTTCTTTAGCTCTTTATTTCTTTCCAAAATTTCTCCCAATAGTGAAAATATAAAATGAAAATGACGATAGTAATAACAATAATAATAATGAAAACCATAGCAAAAAAATCAAAAAAATCTTCTCGAGTCATACCCATATAGAGAAAAAAAAAATTAAAACAAAAATAAAAATAAAAACTAAAGCAAAAAAAATTCAAAATACAAAAATCTTGAGATTCAAAAGAAGGGGAAAAAACCAACCCTAATGAAAAAATTATAACAAAATAAAAAATAGATCCTATTTTTTCCTTTGTTTACTGTTTTAAAAAAAAACCCAAAAAAAAAAGATCAAATTTTTATCAGATTATAAACATGCAAAAATCTTTTTAAAAAAAGTATTTAAAAAATAAAACAAAACAAACAAAAAACACACCAAAAAAAAAAACTAGAAAACAAAAACAAAAATAAAAACAAAAATAAAATGGAAATAAAGATCGAAAATTTAATGTAAAAACTTGTTTAAAATAAGAAAAAGCTAAAGTGAGGAAAAACAAAATACAACAATGTATCAAAATCTGATCTTTATAATTTAACATTAAAAAAAAAAAGGGAAAGCTATGTACAGTAGAAAATGAGAAAACAAATTAGGATTAAGAAAAAAACAAACAATACAAAGCAGAGATTAGGAAAAGAAGACAAATTCAAAATAAAAAAGCTTTAAACCAAATAGAGGAATCACAAATACATTAACATTAGAAGAAAAGAGAGCATGAACAATGTAGAAAAGAGGCGAAGAAAGAGAGATGTGAAGAAAGAGAAGATGAATAGTGCATAGAGAAGGTGAGGTAGAGAGTCTTGTGAATACTTTAAAGTATTTTTATTGATTGACGGTTAAAATTGAAATATACCTTCTTGTACGTATGAGTTTATTGTTGTTGATTCTGAAAGAAATATTATAATCTAGTTGGGATTGTAAGAGAGATTGTAATATGTCTCACATTTGATCTAAGATCAAAAGATACAATAGGGCTACGAGGGCCAAGAAAGCAGCACGGTCACGGCACACGTGGCTCATGGCCCGCACGCATTTTCTATAGCTTGCCTAACAAGCAGAAAGGGAAGCACGGTCATGCAGCGGAGCTTCCTGCAGCCCACCCAACAGGCTGAGAGGGCAGTGTGGTAGTGTCTCACAAGCCTGTGACCGCGCAATTTCATGCTAATTTGAGAATTTCAAATGTATATTTTGAGTTGTTTCGAACCGTTGTATCTATTGGTTGTATATTTTCATACAAAAATGAATTATTATCAATAAATGATATATAATTATGATAATTGAATAGATACTATAAGAGATGTATTTGTAATAAAGAGGCACCTCTTAGAAAATGTTACATGGATTACCATGGAAGTAACTGTTCATGAAAAGACATCTCTGTATTTTTAAAAACTCCAGAAACTTACAAATTTCATATATTTTTTATAGAATACAATATTATTCACTACTACAAAATGTGGATTCCACGAGGACACTTCCACGATGGAGCAGAAAACATGGAGCAGAACAGAGTTTCTGAAAACCGTCGTGGAAGCCGGAGCTTCCACGATGGTTATTAAAAACAGTCGTGGAAGCATGGCGCTTCCACGACGGTTTAGTAGCATGAAACCGTGAAACTGTCATAGTAGCATGAGCTACCATGACGGTTTCCTAGAGAAACCGTCGTGGTATCTCAGTCTACCACGACGGTTTTTCAAAAAAAAAAAAAAACCGTCGTGGTATGATCTAAAATATCTTCAGTTAGGTCTTATTTTTGCCTATAACACGACAGTTAAAAAACCGTTATGGAATCTGAAAAATTTCACGACTCTGGATTCCACGACGGTTAGAAACTGTCATGGAAGTGTTACCAGTATGGTTAAAAACCGTCGTGAAATCCACATTTTGTAGTAGTGATTGCTAGATATTATATTCAAGGATATGTTGTATCATGAGAATAATTTGTCATTAAACTATTTAGCAAACTTAGCAACAAGGGCAAATAAAACCTTAAGGGAAAATATTCTTAATACACCTCAAACCCATCTTTGTTTTGAGTTTTCTTTGCCTCCATTATTGTTGCTCTACTCTCATTCTCCAACACCCCCCCTGTAACCTTCACCAGCCTCACGATCGTCACCGGATTTGTTGGAGATCTCCAAGCCACCGTCATGACGTCTATCGTCGTGACATACGGTCCAACAACAAAGTAAGAGAGAGAGAGATAGCTACGCAGGAAAGAGAGAGACGTAGAGATCTTGATAGCCTCTTTGCCATTGTCACAACGTCCATCGGTGCAACACTCTCGATAACAAGAGAAAAGGATAGGAGGGAGCCGAAGGGGAAGAAATATAGAGAGAGAGGTAAAATTGGAAGCACCTAATTTATTTTAAAGAGGAAAATAGAAATATTCTATAATTTATCTTCTTTTAGAAATGTCGTAAACTTTATTAATACTTATAAAATGTGTCATATGCTATATTTTCCCCTTTTTTTTGGCATAATTACGACGAGTGCCATAAAAATAAAAGCCGAATTGATTTTTTTTTATATTAAAAATATTGTAAAAAATGCCACAACTATGATGTCATAAATTGATTTAAACATATTTCCTTAATAGTTTTTTTTTTCTCATTTTCTTTCTTTCCCTCAAGCAACCCCTCGTTCTCTCTCTCTTCTCGTGCGAGACAATGCTAGATGCCACCACAGCAACGACCATGTTGAACTTCGTCCTCTTACTTCCTAGACACCGACGATGTGAAGATTGCTATCAGCGTTGGTTTTTCTTCTGGATTGCGATGTTGCCGATCTGAGGCCCTCAGATCACGGTGGTTATTTTCCATCACCGTTGGTCGAAGCTTTGGATGTCCACGACGTCGCTAATCTAAGGCCGAAGATCTCCCACAATCCTTTGATGCAGTGCCAATGACGTCAAGCTCCTCCAACGCCGGATCTACCATTCTGCCACAAAATCAGCATTGAATTCACTTTCTCATGATTCAGCAGAACCGTATCTCATCATCTTTTTGCTTGCTTGAGATCCTTGCTTGGAGGCCAGAGATTGGATCTTACAGTGACAGCTCCGGCCACGGCCCTAGATCTCGCGCCCACACAACTTCTCTATCTATGATCTGTCTCTCCCATGCTTGATGATCTTCGCACCATGGCAATGGTCATAGCAGTGAAGCTATTGTTACGCAGCGGAAAACCTACTATGATCGAAAAAACCAATATTGTTACCATACTAATACGTACCAGTTTGGCAATCAATTCTAGACAATAATGCTAGCTTCCAGATTATGAGCACTAACTACCTGATCTTGCCCACTATGTCTCTTCCACATATGGGTGTGTGTGGGCACACTTGGTAAAATTTCCGTTCATGAAGTAATACTCTTTTTTCTTTACCATTGCTCCATTCTCAATCCTCAAAGCCCTTGCTTCTATGGAGAATTCTTGAAATAAAAACAAAAACACAAATAGTTAAATAATGGTTCCTCTTTGTCTCTTACTTAGCTTCGACCTTAGTCAAAAATTACTTTATCAATTAAATATTTATAGCCATCGATAAATATTTAATTAATTAATTTTTGACAATCATTATCCTGAATTCGAATAAAAGATTATCCATATCCATTGATGATTTAAATTCGTAAAGAATATTTAATCCAAAATATTATCTTTTCTGCTTTTAAATTTAAATTAAATTGTAATCTTTATCCAAAAAATAACAATCTTTAAATTAAATTATTATATAGTTTAAATTTAAATTAAATGTAATCTTTATCTAAAGATAACAAATTTAATTTAAACTTTAAATTTCAAATATTATCATCTTATTCAAGATTATGATTATTTGAATTTCAAATAATTTCTACCAGCAAAATTAATTCTTCCCGAAATTATCTGAAAAACCTGAGACTGCATCATCTGTCACATGAATGAAGTCCCTGATTGGGACTGCCTGCTGTGACCTATGCCTACACTCATAGAGGCTGGTTGCATTTATCTGCTTTATCTTGTTCCATCCAGAATAACTCTAGCATTATGTCAGATCCCCAAAAATTATTTCATGACATTTCTTGGAATTTGTGATCTAACAAAGGGACTCGATGAATTATAAAATCAAAGCTAAAATAATATTAGATAAATTAATTAACTCAAATCAATTCATCTATATTATTAAACTCTATGACTACTCCACTATAAGTATGAAGCTGAATTCTTTGATTTTATACTAAATTATGAAAGCTCATGAACATTGACGTGAAATCTCCATAGGATATTTATAATTGAGTTTAAGGTTAAAATTCTGTCTTACCTTCTCAATTATTTTATCATTAAAATTTTAACCATTTTATCGTAATCAAACCCTATTTACAAAATCCTCCATAAATAGAAAATTATTCAATAAATAAATTATAGATTGATCGAGATCTCTTATTATTTATTCAAATCCTAAATGATACTTTAAGTGAATATCAATGTAATGTCCAAAAAAAATTCTAGACTTAACCACCTAGTTGGAAAGAGGTCAAGTCCCAAAATCTCTTGTTTTGATGGAAAAATGAATTTTGTGGTAATAACTCTCAAATTTCATAATTTCCAATATTTTATATCAGTAATAACATGGGCAATGTAATTTAAAATTGCTATAATTTTACCAATCACTATTACAAAATTGGGATTCCATGACTGTCTTTCAACGACCGTTTTTTAAAAAACCGTCGTCGAAAAAACTCAAAAACACGGAGCAGAAAAGCATTTCCGAAAACCGTCGTGGAAGCGCAAGCTTGCACGACGGTTATACAAAACCGTCGTGTAAGAGCTTGCTTACACGACGGTTTTGTTAAAACATCATGGAAGCAAGCCGCTTTCACGACGGTTTTGTAAACCGTCGTGGAAGCTGCTTGCTTCCACGATGGTTTTAACTGAACCGTCGTGGAAGCGGCCCAATGCTTCCACGACTGTTTTAGCAATCCGTCGTGGAAACGAGTTTTCCACGACGACGAGTTTTCCACGACGGTTTTGTCTTGACGTCATTGAATTATCAGGTTCCACGACATTTTTCTAGAAACCGTCGTGGAAGCTTACTTTTTTTAAACCAAACGCCGAGAATTGTTTGCCTTCAGTTTTTCACTTCACATATCCCAAAATAGTTTTCGAGATTGCTCCGATCATTTTCAGTATGCCAATATATTCGCTCTCTCTCTGTAAGTGATCAATAAGGAACATATTAATTCTGCTTGTTGCATGTGTTTAATGTATATATGTTGTGGGATCAATTTAGAGTAATTGTGCAATGGGTGTCAAATTAAGTCATCAGTACATGTTAATTTTGCCCCGTATTTAGACTTAATTATATTATGACTTTACATGGTGTTTTTTATTTTAATTATTTTTTGATATGTTCCTTCGATTTTTAATTGTTGATCTATTAATGAGCCGGTGTTAATTAATGAATATGATACAGTACTTTCACTTTTAAATAAGTATTGTAATTTTTTTTTATTTAGGAGTTGCAAATATCATGGATAGGAAGTGGATTTGGTTTGATAGATTGTCTAAAGCATATGAAGCTGGTGTTGAAGAATTTTTGTCGTTTGCCAAAGCTCACATACAAGATGATAAGATTCCGTGTCTATGTCAAATATGTGGTAATCATAGATCTCATTCCATTGATGATGTTAGAGGGCATTTGCGTGCTTATGGGATTATTTGTTCTTACCAAACATGGTATCTATATGGCGAAGATTTTTTCGATATTAAATATACATCGAAGAGTAGTAAAGGTAAAGAGCCTATTGTTGAGGAAGACGCTCGTGATGATACGGTCAATATGATAAATGATTTGGAAGAATACTTTGTGAACCGGCCGGAGTTATTTGAGGCAATGATTAATGATGCCGAAACACCTTTGTATGCCGGGTGTACAAAATATACGAAATTAGGGCATTGTTAAATTATGGAATCTGAAAGCGTCGGGAGGGTGGACGAATTCTAGTTTCACGGCGCTTTTAGAATTTCTAAAAGATGTTCTACCGGATGATAACAAAGTGCCACCTAGTATGTACGAGGCGAAGAAGACGTTGAGTACTTTGGGAATGGAATATGAAAAGATACATGCTTGTCCAAATGATTGTGTTCTTTACCGGAAAGAATTTGAAGATTTAGATGAATGTCCGGTTTGTAACGAGTCAAGATGGAAGAAGGGCAAGATGCCATTGCCTGGTAGGAAAGGAGTGCCGGTTAAGGTGTTATGGTATATTCCACCGGGTCCACGTTTACGTCGTTTATTCCGTAATGTCGAGCATGCTAAGAAATTGACATGGCACCATGATAAACGTATTGACGATGGCAAACTTAGGCATCCGGCCGACGCACCACAATGAAAGACTTTTGATGACAATCATCCAGATTTTAATTCGGAGCCAAGGAATTTACATCTCAGTTTATCGACAGACGGAATGAACCCACATAGCAACATGAGTAGTCAGCATAGTACTGGCAGTCATACTAGTCAATTACAATCTCCCTCCAGAATTGTGCATGAAGCGGAAGTTCTTGATGTTGACATTACTAATCTCAGGCCCTCAACAACCGGGGAATGACATTGATGTGTACTTGGCACCATTAATTGATGACCTAAAAAGCTTGTGGGAAGATGGTTTACAAGTTAGAGATTCTCACCGTCAAGACACGTTCAATGTTCGTGCAATGTTGATTTGGTCAATAAATGACTTTCCTGCACTTGGCAATCTATCTGGTTATTCTGTGAAGAGTTCTATAGGTTGTCCAGTTTGTATGAAGGACACATCTTCCATCCGGTTGAAGCATGGTAAGAAAACTGTTTTCCTTGGTCACAGGAGATTCTTGCCAAAAAAGCATCGCTACCGCAAACAAAAGAAGGCTTTTGATGGTAATACTGAAGAAAGACCCCCTCCTTGGATTTTGTCTGGCGAAGATGTATTCGAGATGGTTAAAGATGTGAAAGTAGTATTAGGAAAGAGAAAACGTAAGGCTCCAGTGGTCGATGGACCTTGGAAGAAGAAGTCAATCTTCTATGAACTTCCATATTGGAAGTCACTATATGTTCGTCATTGCTTAGATGTTATGCATATTGAGAAAAACATTTGTGAATCGATCGTGGGCACGTTGCTTGACATTCCAAACAAAAGTAAAGATGGTGAAAAGCACGGTTAGATCTTGAAGAGATGAAGATTAGACCAAATTTGCTCCCGACAAAAGATCGACTGGCACATATTTACCTCTGGCAAAACACACGTTATCTAGACAAGAAAAGAGAAAGATTTATGAATGGCTTGCATCCGTGAAAGTGCCAAGTGAATACTCTACCAACTTCAAACGGTTGGTGTCGATGAAGGATTTGAGGCTAATTGGAATGAAAACATGATTGTCATATCTTGTTGCAACAGTTATTACCTCTTGCATTGCGGGGAGTTTTAACGAAAGATGTGAGATATGCAATTACGAAGTTATGCTCATTTTTCAATGTAATCTGCTCAAAGGTCATCGATCCACTTATGCTAGATTCGCTACAATCAGAATTGGTGATGACTTTGTGCTTGCTTGAGAAGTATTTCCCACCATCCTTTTTTGATATAATGATCCACCTAACTGTCCACTTAGTTCGAGAAGTTAAGCTATGCGGACCGGTCCATTTGAGGTGGATGTATCCTTTCGAAAGGTCCATGAAGGTTTTGAAGGGTTATGTGAAGAACCGAAATAGGCCGGAGGGATGTATAGTGGAAAACTACATAGCCGAGGAATCAGTTAATTTTGCTTGAGTATTTATCCAATGCAGACCCAATAGGGTTGCCAAAGAGCGGGCTATTGACATCGAAAGGACTATCCATCGGCGTTCATTCACCAGTTAATCAAGACGAATGGGAAAAAACTTGTCTTTATGTTTTGCACAATGCTAAGGAAGTGGAGCCTTTTATTGAGGTTCATATGACGGAAGTACGAGATGCGAATCCAAGAAAAACAAGGTCTGAGAAGTGGATTCAAGATGAGCACAACCGGACATTTCGGGAGTGGATAAGAAAATATTTGCATATGCAGGCGGGCCATTCAAAAGACTTAATTAAGCTAGCGAGAGGACCGTCATCGATAGTCACAAAATATACATCCTATTTTGTCAATGGCTACACCTTCTACACTCGTGGAAGAGATGAGAAGCATCCCGTCCAAAATAGTGGTGTCAGCCTTCGTGCCGAGTCTTTGCATATTTTATCCGCAAAAGATAAGAACCCGATTTACGGTTCCATGAACTACTTTGGGTTCATTGAAGATATTTGGGAACTTGATTATTGCAGCTTACGGATAGCACTTTTTAAATGCAAGTGGGCGGACAATAATTTTGTTAAAATTGATAGGGACGGCGTGACAGTGGTGGACTTTAGGCGGTTGGGATACAAAAATGATCTTTCATTATGGCTTCGCAAGCGGTACAAGTCTTTTTCACAACGGACCCCGACAATTTAGAGTTATCTTTAGTTGTGCCAATGAAGCCAAAAATGATCGGGGATGGCCAAGAAGACGTTGAAGATTGCAGCGACATTCCATCTTTCACAAACGGATTGCCACCAATTGAGGAGCTTGATGATTTTGACGATGATGCCTCACACTTGCTCGTTTAGATATAGAGTGGACACTTTTGAGAATACCAAAAAAAAGAAAAAAAAAAGACATTAATGTTTTGTAATTTCCCAAGGTATATAATTGATAAGTTGTTCAGTATGTTAATGTATATATCTTTTTTTGTATGTTTTTTGTTAAACGAAATAAGAACATATTATATATATATATATATATATATTGATGTGAAGGTTTATGCATGGTTTACAGGTGTCGCCGCCTATGGGCTTATTACTAATGATCATCAATAATTTTTTTATATTTTTAATAAATTTAATTTTAGATACCACGACGGTCTACTTGAGAAACCGTCGTGGTATCTTTTAAAATTTTTCAAAATTTTTTTAAATTTTTTTTAAAAATTTAAAAATTACCAACTTTTTAAAATTGGTATTTTAAAAAATTTTAAAACGTCTAGATACCACGACGGTTTATAAACCGTCATGGTATATATTTTTTTTCAAATTTTTTTAAAAACATCATAATTTAAAAAAATTAAATAAAAAATTTTTATTTAGATACCTCGACTATTTATTTCAAGAAACCGTCGTTGTTTTGACAAATTTGAAAATTTTTAAAATTTAAAAGTTCGCGAAAACCGTACGCGCGTATATTATTACGATTCTATTTCCACATATATATGTATAAAATCAAACTAACACCCATTTGGCTCCATTTCTCTCTCATTTTCCCCAATTCTCTCTAGCTTTGGCTTCCTTCTCCATTCTCTCTCCCTCCAAGCTCGCCCCCTCCCTCGCTGCCGCCTCCCACGCCCTCTCCTCCCCGCACCCTCGCCGGCCCACGGCCTCGCCCCTCCGCACTCGCCCTCGCCCCCGCCCATGGCCTCGGCCCCCCGCCCTCGCCCTCGCCCGCCCACGGCCCTCGCCCTCGCCCGCCGCCCACGGCCTTGCCCGTCCTCGCCCTCGGCCGCCCACGCCCTGACCCCCTCGCGGCCCACGGCTCGCCCCCCCGCACTCGCCCTCGGCACCCCGCCCACAGACTCGCCCCCAACCCACGGCCTCGCCCGCCCTCGCCGGTCCGCCCACAGCCTCGCCTGTCCGCCCACGCCCTCGCCTCCCCTCGACCTCGCCCTTCCTGGCCCTTGGCCCCCACGCCCGGCCTCACACGGCCACGCCCGCCATGCACGGCCTCGCCCTCGGCCGCCCACGCCCGGCCTCGCCAGGCCACGCCTTCCCTCGCCGCCGACGCCCGTCCTAGCCCTCGGCCGCCCACGCCCGGCCTCTCCCGGCCATGCCCTACCTCGCCCGCTGACGCCCGGCCTCGGACACCCACGTCGGCCCACGCCCGTACCAACACTTGATCTCTTGGTAAGTCGACGTCTCTCTTTAACGGAAAACTTTGTGGATGTGTATTTGCTTGATTATAGTAATAATTTATGTGCATAGTACATGTTCGATAAAACAACGACCTTTAATAGAATTAGATAAATATGAGATTAAATTGCTTGGATTATGTGCGGATTTGTCAATTATCGGGATAAATTATTCATTGTAGGTTAACGCAACGCATATAAGATGTTTGACATAATGCCTTGGTTTGTAGAAATAGTTTTATTTTGGATGTAATTTGTTTGGTTGAGATACGGATTTGACATTTAGCCGAGGAAAAAAACAGGATTTTGTGACATAGATATGTTAGCATATTTCACGGTTTCGATAAAATCCTTTTATAATTGGGTTGTCAATCATTTCCGTAATTAAGTTAACGATTTGTTTACTTAAACCGATTTATCATGAATTAATGTATGCTTTCGTTTGATACTTATGCATTTTGGTGGCATGATTTGATTATGGTTTGATGACAAATAAAGTTTGTTTGTTGCTAGGTATCGGTAGGGAGTTGCGTCAGATTGATTTAAAATGTCACAAGATCACGAAGAGGAATGCTCAACACAAACTCATGTGCGAAAACCACGACGAACCATCTCACCTAAATTCAATCCTGATGAAGATGGTAAACGAAGAGCAACTCTTATGAGAAGAGTACACTATGTTAGGACAAGGGGAGAATGAATTGTAGTTTCGTTTGACGAAAAAGGGCAACCATTAGGAAAGGAAGGAGATGAATTACAGAGTTGGATTGGCGTGCTAGCTCGAGAGCACATACAATTTGGATAGCTGACTTTAGAAGTGCCGATTTGGCCCCAAGGAAAGAAAGAGTGTGGGTGGAAATCGTAACTTCCTTCACCGTGGAGCTATCGTTTAAAAAACAAGCTTTAAAGTGTTGTGCAGAGTCAGCGAAAAATTTTAGATATGATCTTTACCAAACTTTTGTCAGAGATCATATTGATGAAGAAACCATATGGCAACGATCGCCTAAAGTAGCTCACAATTACCCCACCATAAGTGAGGAGGATTGGGAAAAATTCATTGAGTATCGACGGACCCCGGAATTCAAAAGACTATCTGAACAAGGAAGTGAGATAAGAAAGAAGAGCAAATACGGATCAACCGTGGCCGAGACGGATATAGAAACGTGACCAAGCTCATGTATGTTCCGTAGTTGGAATTTCTTGATAAATGGTTGAACTTCGAATTTATTCCATTTTCTTTACTAACGATAATTATCCTACTGCAGTTCGCGAAGACGAGAAAATGGGCAGAGTGGCATACTAGGTGGCTGGACATGCGCATCAAACCCGATGGAGAGTTCAAGAATGAAGCATTTAAATCTATTCCGGTAAATAGTAAGATTTCGAATCCATTTACAATATATTTATCCCGTACACTCATTTATGATTAAGAGTTAATAAATTATTATTTAATTGTTACAGGATGACTTCAGTGAACAAGAGACACAAGGCAGTTTCAAATCTGTGGGTACAAATGACATTTTGACGAAAGCATTAGGCAATGCCGAGCACTCGGGGAGGATTCGGGGTCAATCTAAGTTTGTTAAGCAGTCGCAATACTTCAATTTTGTGCAAACTCCAAGGGAAAATCCGGAAGTATCAATGATGAAACAACAGATCGCCGCATTGGAAAGAACCGTACAGGAACTTTGTGCGAAGCACGATATCAGGGAGACTATGGCTGAGGAGATGACCGCACCAACTTGATCAACACAACAGCGTCAAGTCCAGTTGCACCTGAATGAAAAAGAAGTTAGGCCGTCGGCTCCGAAGCACATGCCGAATGAAAGTAAGGAATGCCAACTCTTTATTCCTGATTTAGTTAATGGAGGAGATGTGCTTGTTGTAAACGGCAGGGCATATATGGACTGTGTTCCTACTGACACAGTCCACGGGATTCCTTTAGGTGAGGAGAATGTAAGGGTGACAATTACAGTTCCAAAAATAAGACGTGCACTCCTACCTAATCCGACGAACGAAGCCACGTTCATTGAAGAAGCTGTTGGTGGTTTGTTGCTTGGCCTAAAAGATTAGTCGTTGTTCAACCAAGTTTGAGCCAGGCAAGTAAAGGTCCCAGCCATGCTCCTCATATAGAAGATCAGGGAAGCAACGAACAAAAAAGAGAGCAGGAGGAAGAAATTACAGTCACACCGGAGGTACAACAACAACTGAACAAGAAGAACTACCTTCGTTCGACTTTAATGAAATTCCCTTCGAATTAAGACCTTTGGCATATTACGCACAAAGTTCCATGCGTGACGGTACCCAAATAATATGCCACTACAACAGTGGTCATTGGCGATGACATGCCAATATATATTGGGTATGAAGATGTATACCGTTTCATAACATTTAAAGAAATTAGTGCAAACAGCATAATGGTATACATCAGGTAATATATTTATCCTTAACCAACATTATTATATATAATCCTTAGCTTATATATGTAGTGTTTGCGTAACAAGTGAGCCGAATTATTTTGCAGATACTTAGCGGATGGTTGTGCAAGAACAGGTATGGATCAATGGTTGGAGTTTATTTCTCCAGTTCTTGTCTCACCAGTTCAACAAAATGTAGATCTGTTGCTACGTTTGAGAGAGGGCTGAATACATTGTACGGATATTAAGAAACGCACCAAAAGGGAACGGTTTCTAATGCCGTATAACAGCGGCCAACATTGGATCTTGGCAGTTATTGATCCGTGGATGACTCGGTCATGTATTTTAATCCTCTAGCAAACGAACCGGGTGATGATTTTAAAGACCTAATTACGACGTAAGTATTCTTTGATGTTCATATGTATATCTGCTTATAGATAAATGATTTTCTTATAATTGTTTTCAATGTGTTGAAATGGTAGGCACTTAACGATTGGAAATTGTTAGTGGGAAGAGGAATAAAACAGCGACGCAACTGCCAAACATTGATTGATACTTTCGATGCCAGTACAGGAAGTTATGTTGAGTGTGGTTATTTTGTGTTAGCTTTCATGCGAGAAATAACCTTATCTGTTGATAGATTAGCCTTGCTTCAAAGAAGGATTTTATATGATACTACATGATCTTAGTTAGGCAGGAGTGGCTTATTTGTCATGCGGTTATATAATATTGACTGCAAACAATAAATAAATACATTTTTTCTCTTGTTAAATTGATTGTTGTAAATTATAAATTACAGGTAATCATAGATTTTTGAGGAAATATTATTGCATGTTTTAATAAATATCGTATTAAAAACGGCTTTGTCACCGTGAATAAAGAACGAACAGAAGCCAAAAACGCGGCTTTTTTTTTCAAAAAAAAAAATTCATATAAACCACGACGGTTTCTAATACGTCGTGGTTTCCTGGTGAAACCACGACGGTTTCCCAGTGAAACCGTCGTGGTTTCACGGGGAAACCACGACGGTTTCCCCATAAACCGTCGTGGTTTCAATAGAAACCACGACGGTTTCCCAGGAAACCGTCTTGGTTGATGTGTTTACCACGACGGTTT
>CM046366.1:17273230-17345148 GCA_025413025.1 Ficus hispida | reverse complement strand
CCCCGACAAAAGATCGACTGGCAACATATTTACCTCTGGCAAAACACACGTTATCTAGACAAGAAAAGAGAAAGATTTATGAATGGCTTGCATCCGTGAAAGTGCCAAGTGAATACTCTACCAACTTCAAACGGTTGGTGTCGATGAAGGATTTGAGGCTAATTGGAATGAAAATACAGATTGTCATATCTTGTTGCAACAGTTATTACCTCTTGCATTGCGGGGAGTTTTAACGAAAGATGTGAGATATGCAATGACGAAGTTATGCTCATTTTTCAATGTAATCTGCTCAAAGGTCATCGATCCACTTATGCTAGATTCGCTACAATCAGAATTGGTGATGACTTTGTGCTTGCTTGAGAAGTATTTCCCACCATCCTTTTTTGATATAATGATCCACCTAACTGTCCACTTAGTTCGAGAAGTTAAGCTATGCGGACCGGTCCATTTGAGGTGAATGTATCCTTTCGAAAGGTCCATGAAGGTTTTGAAGGGTTATGTGAAGAACCGAAATAGGCCGGAGGGATGTATAGTGGAAAACTACATAGCCGAGGAATCAGTTGAATTTTGCTTTGAGTATTTATCCAATGCAGACCCAATAGGGTTGCCAAAGAGTGGGCTATTGACATCGAAAGGACTATCCATCGGCGTTCATTCACCAGTTAATCAAGACGAATGGGAAAAAACTTGTCTTTATGTTTTGCACAATGCTAAGGAAGTGGAGCCTTTTATTGAGGTTCATATGACGGAAGTACGAGATGCGAATCCAAGAAAAACAAGGTCTGAGAAGTGGATTCAAGATGAGCATAACCGGACATTTTGGGAGTGGATAAGAAAATATTTGCATATGCAGGCGGGCCATTCAAAAGACTTAATTAAGCTAGCGAGAGGACCGTCATCGATAGTCACAAAATATACATCCTATTTTGTCAATGGCTACACCTTCTACACTCGTGGAAGAGATGAGAAGCATCCCGTCCAAAATAGTGGTGTTAGCCTTCGTGCCGAGTCTTTGCATATTTTATCCGCAAAAGATAAGAACCCGATTTACGGTTCCATGAACTACTTTGGGTTCATTGAAGATATTTGGGAACTTGATTATTGCAGCTTACGGATAGCACTTTTTAAATGCAAGTGGGCGGACAATAATTTTGTTAAAATTGATAGGGACGGCGTGACAGTGGTGGACTTTAGGCGGTTGGGATACAAAAATGATCCTTTCATTATGGCTTCGCAAGCGGTACAAGTCTTTTTCACAACGGACCCCGACAATTTAGAGTTATCTTTAGTTGTGCCAATGAAGCCAAAAATGATCGGGGATGGCAAAGAAGACGTTGAAGATTACAGCGACATTCCATCTTTCACAAACGGATTGCCACCAATTGAGGAGCTTGATGATTTTGACGATGATGCCTCACACTTGCTTCGTTTAGATATAGAGTGGACACTTGTTGAGAATACCAAAAAAAAGAAAAAAAAAAGACATTAATGTTTTGTAATTTCCCAAGGTATATAATTGATAAGTTGTTCAGTATGTTAATGTATATATCTTTTTTTGTATGCTTTTTTGTTAAACGAAATAAGAACATAATATATATATATATATATATATATTGATGTGAAGGTTTATGCATGGTTTACAGGTGTCGCCGCCTATGGGCTTATTACTAATGATCATCAATAATTTTTTTTATATTTTTAATAAATTTAATTTTAGATACCACGACGGTCTACTTGAGAAACCGTCGTGGTATCTAATATACCACGACGGTTTCTCAAGAAAACCGTCGTGGTAATTTTTTTAAAATTTTCAAAATTTTTTTTAAAATTTGATATTTTTAAAAAAATTTAAAAAAATAGATACCACGACGGTTTTCATAAACCGTCGTGGTATATATTTTTTTTCAAATTTTTTTAAAAACATCATAATTTAAAAAAAATTAAATAAAAAATTTTTATTTAGATACCTCGACTATTTATTTCAAGAAACCGTCGTTGTTTTGACAATATTTGAAAATTTTTAAAATTTAAAAGTTCGCGAAAACCGTACGCGCGTATATTATTACGATTCTATTTACCAATATATATGTATAAAATCAAACTAAACACCCATTTGGCTCCATTTCTCTCTCATTTTCCCCAATTCTCTCTAGCTTTGGCTTCCTTCTCCATTCTCTCTCCCTCCAAGCTCGCCCCCTCCCTCGCTGCCGCCTCCCACGCCCTCTCCTCCCCGCACCCTCGCCGGCCCACGGCCTCGCCCTCCCGCACTCGCCCTCGGCCCCCGCCCATGGCCTCGGCCCCCGCCCTCGCCCTCGCCCGCCCACGGCCCTCGCCCTCGCCCGCCCGCCCACGGCCTTGCCCGTCCTCGCCCTCGGCCGCCCACGCCCTGACCCCCCTCGTCGGCCCACGGCCTCGCCCCCCGCACTCGCCCTCGGCACCCCGCCCACAGACTCGCCCCCCAACCCACGGCCTCGCCCGCCCTCGCCGGTCCGCCCACAGCCTCGCCTGTCCGCCCACGCCCTCGCCTCCCCTCGACCTCGCCCTTCCTGGCCCTTGGCCACCCACGCCCGGCCTCACACGGCCACGCCCGGCCATGCACGGCCTCGCCCTCGGCCGCCCACGCCCGGCCTCGCCAGGCCACGCCTTCCCTCGCACGCCGACGCCCGTCCTAGCCCTCGGCCGCCCACGCCCGGCCTCTCCCGGCCATGCCCTACCTCGCCCGCTGACGCCCGGCCTCGGACGCCCACGTCGGCCCACGCCCGTACCAACACTTGACCTCTTGGTAAGTCGACGTCTCTCTTTAACGGAAAACTTTGTGGATGTGTATTTGCTTGATTATAGTAATAATTTATGTGCATAGTACATGTTCGATAAAACAACGACCTTTAATAGAATTAGATAAATATGAGATTAAATTGCTTGGATTATGTGCGGATTTGTCAATTATCGGGATAAATTATTCATTGTAGGTTAACGCAACGCATATAAGATGTTTGACATAATGCCTTGGTTTGTAGAAATAGTTTTATTTTGGATGTAATTTGTTTGGTTGAGATACGGATTTGACATTTAGCCGAGGAAAAAAAACAGGATTTTGTGACATAGATATGTTAGCATATTTCACGGTTTCGATAAAATCCTTTTATAATTGGGTTGTCAAACATTTCCGTAATTAAGTTAACGATTTGTTTACTTAAACCGATTTATCATGAATTAATGTATGCTTTCGTTTGATACTTATGCGTTTTGGTGGCATGATTTGATTATGGTTTGATGACAAATAAAGTTTGTTTGTTGCTAGGTATCGGTAGGGAGTTGCGTCAGATTGATTTAAAATGTCACAAGATCACGAAGAGGAATGCTCAACACAAACTCATGTGCGAAAACCACGACAAACCATCTCACCTAAATTCAATCCTGATGAAGATGGTAAACGAAGAGCAACTCTTATGAGAAGAGTACACTATGTTAGGACAAGGGGAGAATGAATTGTAGTTTCGTTTGACGAAAAAGGGCAACCATTAGGAAAGGAAGGAGATGAATTACAGAGTTGGATTGGCGTGCTAGCTCGAGAGCACATACCAATTTGGATAGCTGACTTTAGAAGTGCCGATTTGGCCCCAAGGAAAGAAAGAGTGTGGGTGGAAATCGTAACTTCCTTCACCGTGGAGCTATCGTTTAAAAAACAAGCTTTAAAGTGTTGTGCAGAGTCAGCGAAAAATTTTAGATATGATCTTTACCAAACTTTTGTCAGAGATCATATTGATGAAGAAACCATATGGCAACGATCGCCTAAAGGAGCTCACAATTACCCCACCATAAGCGAGGAGGATTGGGAAAAATTCATTGAGTATCGACGGACCCCGGAATTCAAAAGACTATCTGAACAAGGAAGTGAGATAAGAAAGAAGAGCAAATACGGATCAACCGGTGGCCGAGACGGATATAGAAAACGTGACCAAGCTCATGTATGTTCCGTAGTTGGAATTTCTTGATAAATGGTTGAACTTCGAATTTATTCCATTTTCTTTACTAACGATAATTATCCTACTGCAGTTCGCGAAGACGAGAAAATGGGCAGAGTGGCATACTAGGTGGCTGGACATGCGCATCAAACCCGATGGAGAGTTCAAGAATGAAGCATTTAAATCTATTGCCGGTACAATAGTAAGATTTCGAATCCATTTACAATATATTTATCCCGTACACTCATTTATGATTAAGAGTTAATAAATTATTATTTAATTGTTACAGGATGACTTCAGTGAACAAGAGACACAAGGCAGTTTCAAATCTGTGGGTACAAATGACATTTTGACGAAAGCATTAGGCAATGCCGAGCACTCGGGGAGGATTCGGGGTCAATCTAAGTTTGTTAAGCAGTCGCAATACTTCAATTTTGTGCAAACTCCAAGGGAAAATTCGGAAGTATCAATGATGAAACAACAGATCACCGCATTGGAAAGAACCGTACAGGAACTTTGTGCGAAGCACGATATCAACCGGGAGACTATGGCTGAGGAGATGACCGCACCAACTATTGATCAACACAACAGCGTCAAGTCCAGTTGCACGCTGAATGAAAAAGAAGTTAGGCCGTCGGCTCCGAAGCACATGCCGAATGAAAGTAAGGAATGCCAACTCTTTATTCCTGATTTAGTTAATGGAGGAGATGTGCTTGTTGTAAACGGCAGGGCATATATGGACTGTGTTCCTACTGACACAGTCCACGGGATTCCTTTAGGTGAGGAGAATGTAAGGGTGACAATTACAGTTCCAAAAATAAGACGTGCACTCCTACCTAATCCGACGAACGAAGCCACGTTCATTGAAGAAGCTGTTGGTGGGTTTGTTGCTTGGCCTAAAAGATTAGTCGTTGTTCAACCAAGTTTGAGCCAGGCAAGTAAAGGTCCCAGCCATGCTCCTCATATAGAAGATCAGGGAAGCAAACGAACAAAAAAGAGAGCAGGGAGGAAGAAATTACAGTCACAACCGGAGGTACAACAACAACTGAAACAAGAAGAACTACCTTCGTTCGACTTTAATGAAATTCCCTTCGAATTAAGACCTTTGGCATATTACGCATAAAGTTCCATGCGTGACGGTACCCAAATAATATGCCCACTACAACAGTGTGTCATTGGCGATGACATGCCAATATATATTGGGTATGAAGATGTATACCGTTTCATAACATTTAAAGAAATTAGTGCAAACAGCATAATGGTATACATCAGGTAATATATTTATCCTTAACCAAACATTATTATATATAATCCTTAAGCTTATATATGTAGTGTTTGCGTAACAAGTGAGCCGAATTATTTTGCAGATACTTAGCGGATGGTTGTGCAAGAACAGGTATGGATCAATGGTTGGAGTTTATTTCTCCAGTTCTTGTCTCACCAGTTCAACAAAATGTAGATCTGTTGCCTACGTTTGAGAGAGGGCTGAATACATTGTACGGATATTAAGAAACGCACCAAAAGGGAAGCGGTTTCTAATGCCGTATAACAGCGGCCAACATTGGATCTTGGCAGTTATTGATCCGTGGGATGACTCGGTCATGTATTTTAATCCTCTAGCAAACGAACCGGGTGATGATTTTAAAGACCTAATTACGACGTAAGTATTCTTTGATGTTCATATGTATATCTGCTTATAGATAAAATGATTGTTCTTATAATTGTTTTCAATGTGTTGAAATGGTATGGCACTTAACGATTGGAAATTGTTAGTGGGAAGAGGAATAAAACAGCGACGCAACTGCCAAATATTGATTGATACTATTCGATGCCCAGTACAGGAAGGTTATGTTGAGTGTGGTTATTTTGTGTTAGCTTTCATGCGAGAAATAACCTTATCTGTTGATAGATTAGCCTTGCTTCAAAGGAAGGATTTTTATAATGATACTGACATGATCTTAGTTAGGCAGGAGTGGGCTTCATTTGTCATGCGGTTTATATAATATTGACTGCAAACAATAAATAAATAACATTTTTTCTCTTGTTAAATTGATTGTTGTAAATTATAAATTACAGGTAATCATAGATTATTTGAGGAAATATTATTGCATGTTTTAATAATATCGTATTAAAACATGGGCTTTGTCACCCGTGAATAAAGAAACGAACAGAAGCCAAAAACGCCGGCTTTTTTTTTCACAAAAAAAAAATCATTATAAACCACGACGGTTTCTAAATACCGTCGTGGTTTCCTGGTGAAACCACGACGGTTTCCCAGTGAAACCGTCGTGGTTTCACGGGGAAACCACGACGGTTTCCCCATAAACCGTCGTGGTTTCAATAGAAACCACGACGGTTTCTCCAGGAAACCGTCTTGGTTGATGTGTTTACCACGACGGTTTTTTAAAAAACCGTCGTGGTATGTCCTGCAATATCCATTCAATAGTTTTTATTTTTCGCATTACACGACGGTTCAAAAACCGTCGTGGAATCTCAAAAGATTCCACGACTGTGGATTCCATGACGGTTAGAAAACCGTCGTGGAAATTTTACCACGATGGTTTTTAACCGTCGTGGAATCTTCATTCTGTAGTAGTGAACTGAGTAATGTTGGGAAGCCTTCATTACTAAAGTAAACATGAAATGCTTCCATTTAGATTATAATTGGCTATTAAGTTCATGAAATTGTCCAATATAATCCAGAAAGTACACGGTATAAGTGAAATACTTTGTCGATTACTAGATTAGCATACTGTGCAGAAACTGTATGTTAATTAGTACTAAATGTATGAACAATATGAGCAAGATCATCAATTCTATGACCAAGTTCAAAAATCACTAAGATAGCAAAACAATGGAAAACTCCATCCCAACCAGTATAATTTCTAGACAAGTGAATTTAGTTCAATATCGGAAGAATTAGGATTTCGAGGCAACCATGCCGCTGTCACAAGACATTGATCTTCTAGCCGAACTCAATGAGATGTAGCAAATGCTGTAAGCTCAACAGCAAGAGATATGAGGGCTTCAAGCACAATTGGCTCAACAGAACCAAGCACTACCTAGGGCAGTAGTACCGCTAGCACCTGTTGTTCCTCCACCAGACCCCCAGCACATGGGATTCTTCCCGTTAAGCCAACAGTTGTAGAAACCCCTCCAACATCTGACGTACCAATCAAGGCAATAGCTCAACCAGAGCTACACGTGCCATTATCCTGAACTCTAGAAGAGCTGTATGAGAAATTCCAATGTATAAAGGTGCCTGAGTTTGAAAGACCCACAGACCCGATAGAGTCTGATAATTGGATGGTGGATATTCAAGTGATCCTGAATTTTATGAAGTTGACTGATCAGGAAAAAATTTATGTGCATAATTTGTACTCAAGAAAGATGCAGGACGATGGTGGAAACTGTCCAACTTAAACATGATATTAGTCAAATTACATGAAAAGATTTTGTTGAAGAGGTCAATGAGAAGTACTTCAACACTGAGATAATGAAAGATTAGTTGGACAAGTTCAATAATTTTTTAGAAGACAATTTAACTGCCGCTGAGGCAGTGAAAAAGATCGAATTGACGGAAAAGTGCAAAAAGAACTTCCAAGAACTAAATAAGAGGCTAACAAGTGCTCCGATTCTTACAATCCCAGTCGCAGAATTAGGAAACGTTGC
Source organism: Ficus hispida (assembly GCA_025413025.1). Taxonomy (NCBI): domain Eukaryota; kingdom Viridiplantae; phylum Streptophyta; class Magnoliopsida; order Rosales; family Moraceae; genus Ficus; species Ficus hispida. The sequence continues at coordinate 17,337,511 of CM046366.1, read as the reverse complement.
AATCTATTGCGATGCCTTTAAAATGGGATTAGGAGCTGTTCTCATGCAGAATGGGAAAGTAATTGTTTGCGATGCCTTTAAAGGACGATGAAAGAAACTATCCGACACAATTTAGAGCTTGTGGTGATAGTTTTTGCATTAAAGATCTGAAGACACTATCTAGATGAAACTAAATGTGAGATCCGTATTGATCACTGGAGCCTTAAGTATATTTTCACGCAAAAAGAGCTTAACATGAGACAAAAATATTAGCTGTAGTTAGTAAATGACTCGATTGTGAGATCCTTTATCACCTTGGAAAAGCAAACAATGTGGCTGATGCTCTTAGCTGAAAACCGTATGCCATGCTAATGGCGATCAGTACGATACCCGAACCTCTAGATAAGGACATTGACGATTTCGAGATCAAGATAATTATAGGGGAATTGTCAACATTGACCGTCAAACCAAACATTCTAGAGAATATGAAAAGTAACCAAGATCTTGATCTATCCCTGGTAAAAATTAAGAATGAAGTTATTGATAAGCGCACAAAACAAATACACTTTTATTCATATAATTTATTAGATATTTTACGTTTTAATTGAGTATTTCCATAATATTAAATCATAATATTTTACTTTGGAAATATATAATATTCTAATTATGTTGGTTTATTTTGTTTTGTTTTCCTTTCCTCCTCCTCCTTTTCCTTTCTTTTTCTTTTCCTTCCTTTTCTTCCACTACAGTCTTGTCCCACGTGGGTAAAACCAGCCAACCCATGCTTTTGGGCCAAGATTTCCTCCCACCAGCTCGTGTGATCTCAGGCCTGCGTGACTTATGGGTTGTGACTTCTCAAGCCCGTGATTCCATCTTCAGCCCAGACCTTCCAAGCCCAAGAGAATTTTGGGCCATGTTCCCAACCAAGCCCGCTCGTTCGGTGCCAGCTCCAGCCCAAGCCACTAATTTCCTCCAGCTGGTTTACCGCGAGTTTCAGGCCGTGTTCTCAGCCAAGCTCACGCATTTGATGCCAGCTCCAGCCCATGCCATCAATTTCCTCTAGCTGGTTTACCACCTCTCTCTACTCGACTTACTAGTTTGATAGCATGATTTTTGGGCCAAAAATCTCTCTTTAGATGTAAGAACCCGAAATTTGTGATGAACCTATAATTTCCTTTTAGACAAGGAAAATCCCAAGTCTGACTCTTGTATATCTATATGAAGCTCACGATCTGAGTTAAATATCAGTATATGTTTGAGTTCTCGTTTAATTAGCTACGAGACTCAATAATAGTCTACGTAGCCAAGCATAAGCTATGAGACCACCCTAGAAAAATCAAGCATAAGCTTTGAGAAAAATGGTAAAATAGGAATTTATGATTTTATGCCGGTCAAAGTTTGACCAGGTTGACTTTATGTTTGACTGAGGCGGTACTGTAGTGTGATTAGCAGTATGAAAATTATACTGCAGAAAACTGTCATTACGGATAAATGAGCAAGCATAAGCTATGAGACCACCCTAAAAAAATCAAGCACACCAAGTATGATATTAAGGGCAAGAAAGGTTTCAAGAAATAAGAAAAATTTTATACAGTTCATTTTTACACAGATAAATTTTGGACTGCAATACAGTGTAAAATACTATTATTAGTTAATAACATTATTGAAAATATCTGTATTAGTATAAAAGTGGACTGTATATTAAGAGTCAAGCCAAACAAGGCCTTATGATGCTTACATCACCTTATCCAAAAATAATGACCTCATTTCCATAATTAAAGAAAATTATGGAAAGTATTAAGATGGTTCTAGACCAAGCTTGGCCAGCCACCTATGCACCCCTTTTATGCAAATTTTTGCTTCTTCAAGGACTAAATAGTAATTTTAGAAAGTTTTCCCACACCTATAAATAGGTGAGTGGTGGTGGTCATTTTGCTCACAAAATTTGTGAAATCTAGCCAAACTTTGCCCATTTTTACTCTCCAAAAACCGAACCCAAGGAAGGAAAGAAAGAGAAGAGTAAAACAAGAATTCAAGAGAGAAATCTTAGGGGAGTGTTCGGATTGGATCTAGGAAATAAGGAAAAAAGTTGAAAAAAATTTTGGAACCCATTTTGGCCAAAGTGGCCAGTTGTGGGAAAGGAAGAAAAGGAAGAGAAAAGTGAAGAGAGATAGGTATGGAGAGTTGCCCAAAATTGTTGGAGCAACCACCAAGTGGCAGAAATTTTTGGTAACCTTGGGGGAGAAGGCTGGTTGCTAATTGGAACCAAGGGGGGGAGAAATTTTCGGACCCAAACCCTAACAACTCTTAGGGTTGATCAAGGTAACTCTCCCATAGCCTTAAACTCTTCAATTAAGTTTCAATTTGAAATTTATGTGTATTTCAAGTTGAAAGTTGTAAGAGCATAAGCTCAATTTATATTATTGCCCTAGTTTAAGAGTTTGTAGGTTGTGCTTGATTAGGTTAAGGGTGTTTGATTTATGAGCTTTGATTTGTTATATGCTTATGCTTGTTTGATCAATAGGGTTGCACGCTAGATGTTTGATGATTTATATGTCCCCCAAATATGTTCAAGCATGATTTAGAATGGTATGTTAGGTATAGAATAAGACATGGATGGAATAGTTTGAATGAATCTAGAACCATGCAAACCCTACCCTAGGTGGTGCAGTTTTTGTTGTTGGTTTGCATGGACATGATCGGATCTCATGAATGTTGGATTGGAATGTTAGAAATGCTGCATGTGTGATCTTAGGCTCCTGCTGTGGTCGGTTGAGGTAGTGTGTCCGTATTGGGACGAGAAACGAATTTAAGAACGAAAACTGCCAGTTCGGGTGCAAACTGGCCAGTTTTCTGGAAAATGAAATTTGAGACCTTTAGAGGCCGAATTTGAGAAAACTTAAAACATAAAAGTTGTAGATAAGGGATTTTTCTAGGAGACAACATGGACTATTTTCCAAAATAAGGCTCCAATGGCCTCGGTTTTTATGAAAATCCGAGCCTGACCGTACCCAGAATTCATGCACGACCAGGTGAGTTCAACAAGGAATAAGGGCACGTTAAAGTCCGACCTGGGTTTTCCTCAAAACACGAAAGTTTTAGGGTTTCTCAAGATCTGAAACTTTCGTGAACAAAACTTTTTCAGATTTGATTTAGATTTTTAAATAAAAATTAGATTTCAAAAATTGTGTAGAACACAGGAAATTCCTGCACAGGATTTTCTAAAAACAAGGCAGAAAAACTGTATTTTTCACCAACCCCAATGTTTTGATTGTGAAAACTATTCCAATAGCAATTTCAGCCCTTAACAATTTTTATAAAACCCCACTTTAAGAACCATGAATTTTTATAAGTTAAGTAAAGGATTTTTAAACTGAATTCACCAAATTTTCCAAGACAAAGGAAAAATGGGTTTTTTTAAAGCCAAAGATAAGTAGCAAGACAGTAACGAATGGTAACCGGGAAGGATACCAGAGTTATTGGGCTTGGCCTCCAAAGCCCAAGTTTGACCCATAGAAGATTGACTTTGGTTGATCAAGTTTGACCAAGGTTTATCACCTCAAAGATTACCCATAATAACCCAATGAGGTACTGAAAATATGATGAACTAAGATCTAGGGTTATTTGTAATAACTCAATGGATTATGGACTAAGAATGTTAAGTCATGGGCCCAAGGTTATGATAGTAACCTAACCCTACCTGTATGGATGTGGGCTTAGACCATGAGGCTACCCAATGTAACCTAATAAGTTATAATCCATGTTTAGGTTAGTCTTAACAATGAGGTTACTTATTGTAACCAAGTTAGATATCTTGTATAGGAGGGGACATATAACTAAGATTAAGTATGAATGTTGGTTAGGTTACCAACATTTTATAAATATAGAATCCTTACCCTATGTCCTTTGGAATAGCAGGAGGTAGCCTGCTGTGGTATCCTGACTTGGAACAGCACATCATCGGACATAATAGATTAGGTAAGTACAACTCCGCCTACAGCATGGGTAAAATGTTTTTACATGACATGTTTTTAAAAAAATCATGTATTGATGTACATGATTTACATATGTTATATTTTATGGTGCTTACGTTATGATGGTTTACATTATGATGTTATGTTATGATGTTTATGTTACGATGGTTATGTTACGATGGTTATGTTATGATGATTATGTTATGACGATTTATGTTACGACGTTTATAATATGGTTTGTATTATGTTATGTTATATGTTTTAATATAGTGACATCAGGCAGCATGCTCACTAATATTAAACTACATGGTAAGAACACGTTTTAAGTTATAGATAAGACAAGCTAAGGTCATTGTGTCGTACCGACTTGCCACAATGACGGGTTTAAACGGTTTAGTCTATGGTTTGAGTTGAATTGGATTGGCTGCCCCAATCACTCCATGTTAAACAGTTTGTTTCATAGTTTGAGTTAGATTGGATTGGCTGCCTCCAGCCACTCCATAGCTATGACCACAATACGTGCACACATGACATGTAAGGAAACATAATCAAGATAATATATGAAAATTTAATTGATTCATAAGAAAGCATAATCGGTCAATGCATTCTTTCTTAAAATGTTTTGCGGATTGAATGTTGTACTTACTGGGCATAAGCTCATTACTTACGTTCATGCTGTAGGTTAGAAACCTACCGGCAATACTGGATGCAAGGTTGTGGAGGCTGGCGCTACAGACTGTGAAATGTGGGATGGACACCGCCACGGGTTTTGAAATTATGTTATGTAAAATATGTTTTGAAAAATATATTTATAAAATATGTTATGTTATGTTATGTTATAATAAAATGATAGTATGAGCAAGTAATTATTTTCAAGAAGAAAACTATTTTTTAGAAATTGTTTCAAGAACAAGTTAAGGAAAAGTTTTTAAGCATGACGGCAAGCAAGTTGCCTTATGTCGTACCAACCCACACTAGGTTGGGTTTGGTCCACAGTTTGAATATGATAGCTTTCAATATGATCATGAATGTTCGGTACTCGAGTGAGTAAATATAAATATGTATGAGGATAAGTTAAGTTCAAAGTAAAGAAAGAAAAAAAAATTTACACTAGAATTGTTAGTAAGTTTAAGCTTTTTGAATAAAGAATTAAGTTAAGTAAGTAAAGTAACGGCCTACGTTTAAGTATCGGCCCCTACGTAGATGGCTGGGGTGTTACATTAGATGCTGGACATTGAGGCTTATAAAAGCAAGACTATGCAAGAAGCATGGGACATTTTTTTTTTCTCACCAATTTTTGGTTGAGTTTGGAGTGCAATTTTCTTCTACTTGCATTTTCATCTCATGTTTTCTTCTTAAAATTTTGGAGATGAATTGTAAGCCAGATTAGACATTTTGGTGAGGCTCATGCTGATCACATGTGTGAAATAGTCCAATTTGAGTTTGATTTTGTTTTGGTTTGGAAAGATTATAGATTTAGTGGATTGAGTTTCTTCATCTCATTTTTTTTATTAAAAATATTTTATACCAATCTTTTGTATAAATTCAGTCATGCATTGTTTATGTAATATTATCACATTCTATTTTGATAAAGATTTATTTTATGAGTTGACTTATATATATGTACGAATTTCTTTGTGGAAGGCAATCAGTTTACACGAATTTTTTTGAGGCTTAGTTCTCTCTAGTTCTTAAACGAATTTCTTAAACTTATCGGAGAATTCCGTGGTGTTCATAAGACTTATCAATCAGTCTGTCCATAATTGATTGTGGTGTCCTCAGATACTAAGGTTCATGCTTCTTGTTAGGCATAGGGTCGAGGTTCCATTCAAAGCTGTTTAGGATTCGATCTTGGAGACTAATTTGGTTAGGTCGTGTTAGTTCTTGACGTGATTCGTATCACATACTCCACTATATGGGTAGGATATGCATTCCCAAGAATGAGGAAATCAAAAAACAGATCCTATCAAAAGCTCATGAAACGCCGCATTCTATTCATCCTGGAGTGTCCAAGATGTACAAAGACATTAAACAAAGCTTTTAGTGGCCAAAAATGAAGAATTACATAGCAGAATTCGTGTCCAAATGCCTTACTTGCTAGAAAGTTAAGGCGGAGCATCAATGTATGGCCAGAAAACTACAAAAGATCGAACTCTCATAATGGAAAAATGGATTAGATAACCATGGATTTTGTGATTGGATTACCTAGGACATCTAACGTCAATTATGTAATTTGGTTAATAGTTGACCGATTGACTAAAGTGACTTACTTTTTGCCAATCAAGCTCAGTTTCTCAGTAGAACGATTAGGAGAACTATATGTAGCTCACATAGTAAAGTTACACAGAATTCCAAAATCCATCATTTCGGACCATGATGGCCGATTCACTTCAAAATTCTAGAGAAGTATGCATAATGCAATGGGTTCAAAGTTGAAGTTTAGTATAGCTTTTCACCCACAAACTGATAGTCAATCAGAAATGACCATTCAGAAGACATTGGAAGATATGCTCAAGTCATGTGCCTTGAACTTCAAAGGTAACTGGGATAAGAAACTATCGCTGATCAAGTTTTTGTACAACAATAGCTATCACTCATCAATTGATATGGCACTATACGAAGCTTTTGTGTATATCCCTGATTCATTATTACAAGGCTGGAGAAAAGCAGTTTGAAACCACATATTTGATTCGAAATACAACACGAGATGTGAAGCTGATCCGATAAAGGCTAGAGACAGTTCATAGTAGACAAAAAAGTTACGCAAATAAGTGTCGTAGAGCTTTAGAATTTCAAATAGGTGACTCAATCTTCCTAAAGTGGCACCAATGAAGGGTGTGATGAGGTTAGGATAGAAAGGAATACAGTCCTAGGTACATTGGGCCTTTTGAGATACTTGAAAGGGTAAGAAATGTTGCCTACAGGTTGGCGCAACCACCAGAATTAGCCTCGGTGAACAATGTTTTTCATATCTCGATGCTAAAAAAAAAAATGTTCCAAATCCATCCCATATACTGCATCAAGACCTGTGGAAGTTCAAATAGATTTGTCTTACAAAGAAAAACCAATTCGAAGTTTGGATCATGAAGAGATAACCCTTCGTAATAAGGTCATACCCTCCGTTAAAGTGTTGTGGTGTAATCATAATGTAAAGGAAGTCACCTGGGAGCGTGAGGAGGACATGAAAAAAAACAATACCCGGAATTGTACTAATTTTTGGGGACAAAAAGTTTTAAGGAGGTTAGGTTGTAATGTCCGGAAAAATTCTAAACTTAACCACTTAGTTAGAAAGAGGTAAAGTCATGAAATTTTCTAGTAATCTCTTATACTGATGGAAAAATTATTTTGTGGTAATAAATCTCAAATTTCATTATTTCTAATATTTTATACTAGAAATAACTTGGGCAGTGTAATTTAACATTATGATAATTTTATCGAGCTAATTTACGTTGGGAATCTTTCATTACTAAAGTAAACATGAAATGCTTCCATTTAGATTATAATTGGATATCAAGTTCATGAAATTGTCCAATATAATCCAAAAAATACACGATATAAGTAAAATACTGTGCCGAGTGCTAGATTAATAAATCGTGCAGAAACTATATGTCAATTAGCACTAAATGTATGAACGGTTTGAACAAGCTCAGAAATTCTATGACTAAGTTCAAAAATCACCAAGACAACAAAACAATGAAAAACTCTAGCCCAACAAGTATAATTTTTGGACCGGTGAATTTAGTACATTACTTTAAAAATTAGGATATTGTGGCAATAAGGTCATAATTTGATCCAATTTGAGGTTTAGAACCCTAAATAAGAATTTGAATCAATTTCATCACTATTTAGAAAAATTTCCCATACTATGTAAATTTTTCTCAGATTGTAATTTCAAGTAGTCAGATAATAAATTATGACCCAAGTGTAAGAATATATCAATTGTTTGAAAATTAGAGCAAAAATATATATTTTACACTGTCTGTAAATATTACCGAAAATATTTTTGGGTAAAATTTAGACTGTAGTTCAGATTGTGCAGCATTAGAAATCCTGACCATTCATGTTTCTTTTGAGTGCCAATGAAGGAAGTGGTCAAGTCCCTTGAATTAGGTGAAAGAAATGTCAAAGAAATGATGAAAAAGGGGTATAGGTTATGACACATGATGTGACTAATGCACGGTGGTTTAGATGTGCACAAATTTGCTCCATTTTCACAAGCTACCACCGGTGGAATTAGTGAGTATGCTGCCCATCTTTATGCCACTTAAGCAATCTTAAGTTGGCTTAAATGAGTGTAAGAAAAAGGTAGTGTGCTTAGTCTTTTGTCTATAAATAGGAACCAAACCTTTAGTTTCTATTTTTGCAAACTTTTCTCCTATTTCCCTCAGCCAAAAACGCCTCCCTCTCACTTCTCACACTCTCAAAATTTCAGCCCCTCCCACACACTAAAAGCTAGAGGATCACTTGAGGTACTACAAGAAAAGTGCTTTTTAATAGCACTGAGTAATAGCGTGTTCCAAAAATTGTCATCACTAAGGTTTGGTTGGCTTTCCTAATTGGCTACATATGTGGGGATTTGTTTTTTTTTTTTTTTTTTAAAGGTGGGAGATCATTTGGCATAATAACTTCCCTCCTTTTCGGTGAAACCACAACTACAACATCTTTTTTATTTTTTTTCCTTTTTTCTTTAAATCAAAAAAAAAAAAAGAAAAAAAAACTCTCCCTCTCTCCCCCACAATTTCTCATCTGCCGTCCATCATCTAGTTATTCAAATGGAACCGCCAAATTGGTTTCCCTCTCAACTTGGTTTCCCTCAAATTTCATTTTCATATATTTCCCTCTCTCACTAAGACTAGCGAATTAAGCCGCCTCTTTTCAAATAGTTTTGCTCTCTCTCTGTCTCTAGCTCTCTCTCTCTTTTTTATAGATTTTTCCTCTCTATTGACTCTCATCTCCGCAGCCAGTACATTCAGCAAGTCGAGAACATATTTTCCTTAGACATTTCTCTGGGTGAGTTTTTTGTCTCTCTGTCTAGCTCAATACATTTGTGTCAAATTTCGTAGTCTCTTATTTGTTTTCAATGAATGATTCTCTACTTTGACGATTGATCAATTCTCATTAAAGGATTAGGAACATGGGTAGATTCAGATTCGCTTGTTCGTTTTATCTTTAGAAATTTGTCCTAGTCATGCTTTTAGATTATTTACAGTGTTTTTTCTAATGTGTTTCCTCATTCTTTATTGTAATATCTTATCATTTGCTATAATTTTTTCTGATGTGTCTACTCATACTTTATTCTAACAAAAATTTCCCTTTTCTGATATATCTTATTCTAACAAAAAAATCCTCTGTTTGTAGGGGGAAAAAACAAAACCAAACTTTTAATGTCTGATGCATTCAGGCTAATGTATCAGGAAAAATGGGTAAGTTTAACACTTGAGTTTTGATCTGTTTCTTGATGTTAACCTTATTTAATAGTTTCTTTTCTATTAATGCTAATTTACTGAGATAGGTCTCTTTCACACTTATTTGTTGCCTTATAGCTTTATAAAGATTTTGTAAGCGCTTCTTCCTTTCCTGTTTAGTCGATTATACCATGTAATCTACAAGTTTAATTGGCTATTTCAACAACAGTAAATTCATATCATTTAGCAATTGCAAATTTTGTTTTTTTTTTGTGGATATTTATTTTTGCATCCAAAGTTTCTTTTCTAACCAAATATAACAATATCACTGTTTCCTTATTCTTTGCTGTAATCTTTCATCATTTGGTGTAATGTTTCCAAATCTTGGATGCTTTTTAAGGACCCCAGTACAAATTTGATATGATATTCTTTTTTGTACTAGTTGGTCAATATTTTTGCACATGCTTGTGTAATTTCAGCAACTAAATTCTCGTTGTTGTTTCTTCCATTACCAAATTGGCAATTTTATCGGGAAGAAATGAGCTTATTATCTGATTAGAAAAAGAATGTAGAGAATTGAAAGAGTAAGTAATAACAACCCAGCATAAAGACTTTGTTGAAAAGTCATGTTAGTATCCAATTCATGTACATGTTGATTCTTCCAAATTATACTTTGTGATTAATATTTTATATGCTCTCTTATAGGGTTCATCTTGCCAAATAGAGAAACAAAAAAATGCACCTATGCGTTTTCCCATGGTAAAATTATGCTTATTTATATTTTTTTTTCATTTGTAACTTAAACACATCTTTGTTTTAAAAGTGAATGATCATTTCTATTATTGTTTTTGCTATTTTTCTTCTTGAAAGAGTGTCAATACTAACCCCTAAATCAAGGAGTGCAAGATACACTACTATAGAATGTCGATTCCATGACGGTTTTTAACCGTCGTGGAAGATATCCACGATGGTTCTCCAACTGTCGTGGAATCTTTTAATATTCAATTATGGTTTTTTTCCGTCATGGAATAGGTAAAATAGGGTAAAAAAATGAATAATTTAGCAACATACCACGACGGTTCACCATAAACAAAACCGTCGTGGAATTAAATCTAACATGACGGTTTTTATGGAAAACCATCATGGTATGTAAAATACCAAGACGGTTTAGAATCTTCACCGTCGTAGTAGACCGACGTACTACAATGGTTTATATTAGCCACCGTCGTGGTAGTGTTAGATGGTGAGTTTATGTACAGTTGAAACCGTTGTGGTATGTAGTATACCACACGGTTACTATAAGCCACCGTCATGGTATACTACATATCACGACGGTGACTTGATAAAAACCTCGTCGTAGACCGACGTACCACGACAGTTTATGTAAGCCACCGTCGTGGTAGTTCTCCTTACCACGATGGTGGCTCTATGTAAAGTGAAACCGTCGTGGTATATTAGCCTACCACGATGGTTTCTATATGCCACCGTCTGGTAGGTGATGTACCACGACAGTGCATCTACAAACCGTCGTGGTATACGTACTTTCATGACGGTTTCTGTTGAAAACCGTCGTGGTATGTTGTCAAGTAAAAAAAAAAAAAAAACAAATTCGTTCAATTTAATACCAGTTCATTCATTCATAACAAGAAAAAATTACGTAGCCAAGAATAAAATAATAACAAAACTGATATGGCAAATAAAATGTCACAATGTACAACAATAATTAATATAACGGTTATACAAAATTTATCTTCATGCTTTGCTCAATATTGTATGAAGCACATGACATATGTAGTCCATTCTTGTCTAATCAAATTCAAATCAGCTTCAGTATAAGAAGTCTTGTTTTGAAGTAAGGCAAGTCCATCGACGGTCAACATTATTTCCCGCATGAACCCCAATACAAAATAGCCGCACTGCATATTTCCTTGTTGTATAGGACATCGAGCAGTCTGAATCAACGTCTGGTAGTTGCGTCGCTTTGTTATTTCTCGTCCCACTAACAACTTCCAATCGTTTAGTGCCATAACAATTTAACAAATATCAATACATCCGAACTACAATCTTGAATGTCAAATCATTAATATGAACATCAAAGAATACTTATAACGTAATTAGCTGTTGAAAATCTTCACCCATATCGTTTTCAAGAGGATTAAAATAGAGGGCCGAGTCATCCCACGGATTAATAACAGCCAATATCCAATATTGGCCGCTGTTATGGCATGAGAACAAGCCTTCCCCTTGGTGTGTTTGTTATGATCTGGATGATATTATCGGCTCTCTCTAATGTACGCTACGCGATCTACATTCTGTTGCACTGGCGAGACAAGGAATGGAGAAATAAACTCGTAACGCTGATACATTCCTGCTCTTGCACAACAATTCGCTAGATAGCTGCAAAATAATTAAGTCAAACTTGTTTCCCTAAAATCAATATATATATGTATCTTTCAAGCTAATCGGAACAATAAGTCTTGTTTAAGGAAAAAACCATTACCTAATGTAAACCATTATACTGCTTGCACTTATTTCTTTAAAGGTTATGAAATGGTATACATCTTCATACCCAATATATATGGGCATGTCATCACCATTGACGGACTGTTGTTGTGGGCACGCAATCTGGGTACCGTCACTCAAGGAACTTTGTGCGTAGTAAGCCAGCGGTCTCATATCAATGGGAATTTCATCAAAGTCAAAAGTCAGTACTTCTTCACCAGTTTGTTGTTGTACCTCCGGTTCTGACTGTGGTTTCTTCTTCCCGGCTCTCTTCTTTATTCGTTTGGTTCCCTTGGCAGTAGGCTCGGGAGCTTGACTGGGACCTCGACTAGCCTAGCTTAAACTGGTTTGAAGGACGACTAATTTTTTTGGCCACGCAACAAACCCCTCGATAGCCTCTTCAATATAGGTGGCTTCATCCGTCGGAATCGGAAGGAGTACACATTTTATTTTTGGGATACTAATTGTCACACGCACATTCCCCTAGCCTAAAAGGAATCCCATGGACTGTGTCGGTTGGAACACAGTCCATGTATGCCCTGTCCATTGCAATCAGAACATCTCCATGCAACTAGCCTTGAAACTGTTGTGTTGATCAACAGTAGGTGCGGTTGCGTCCTCAGCCATCGTCTCACGGTTGATACCGTGTTTCGCACAAAGTTCCTGCACCGTTCTTTCCAAGGTAACCAACTGTCTTTTCATATAGGAGACTTCAGGATTCTCCCTTGATATATTCATGGCATTGTAGTATTGTGCCTGCTTGACAAATTTTGATTGCCCACGAAGACGACCAGGATGCTCGGCATTGCCCAAAGACTTGGTCAAAGTGTCCTCTGTACCCATGAATTCGAAGCTTCCTTACGTCTCTTGTTGTGTTAAATCGTCCTATAATAATTACACAATATGTTATTAAGCCCGTAAACATAATGAAGACAATCTTACTCCATATTTGAAATAGAATCCGTATACTTACTATTGTTTCGTTAATAATTTTAACCGACGGATTCTTGTACTCTCCATCGGGTTTGAGCCGCGTGTCCCGTCAAATAAAATGTTGTGCAACATATTTTCCCATCTTCTCGAACTGTAATTTAGTAATTAAAGTTAGTAAACATAAATAAAACACGTAATGTCAATTAACCTAAATAGACTTGAAGCTTTTTGGCCAATTAATTAACGTATGATTTCTTGATCATGTTTCCTATATCCATCCCGGCCTGTAGTAGATTCGTATTTACTCTTTTTCCTTATCTCACTTTCTTGTTGGATACCTCTTGAAATCGGCCGTCCGTCGATAGGTAATAAACTTTTTACAATCATCCTGACTGATAGTTGGGTAATTTTGAACTACTTTAGCCGGTCGTTGTCAAATAGTTTCTTCATCAATATTATCCCTAACAAAGGCTTGGTAAAGATCATATCTAAAACCCTTTGCTGACTCCCCATAGGACTTCAAAACTTGTTTTTTGTGTGATTCGTCAACAGTGAATGAAGTTATAACTTCTAACCACACTCGTTCTTTCCTCGATTCCAAATCGGCACTTCTGAAGTCTGTAATCCAAATGTGCTCCCGAGAAAGCACTCCAATCCAACTCTGTAATTCATCACCTCCCTTGCCTATTGGTTGCCCTTTCGCGTCAAATGAAACTTGAATTCATTCTTCCCTCGTCCTAATAACGTGCACTCTTTTAAGGAGAGTTGCTCTTCGTTTTCCATCTTCGTCAGCATTGAATCTTGGTGAGTTAGTTCGTCGTGGTTTTGCAACTTGAGTTTGGGTTGAGAAATCCTCCTCGTGAGAGTTTGCTGTTGTAAATCAATCTAAAACAACAATGCAACACGAACCGTTATAAACAAAGCATGAATGACATTAAATCATTACAAAGGCCATGGCACTAAAACACATTAATATCCAAACATATAACGTATAAAATCTTGACTTTTTATCTTGAAAATGCCCAAATCTAAGCCTTACCCAATTAATTTAATTCAATCTAAAACTAAATATCACACAGAGGCATTTAATCAAACATTTAATATATACACAAACATTTATCGCACAAAATCTTTACTTTTTATCCTGAAAATGCCCAAATCTGATCCTTACCCAACCAATTTAATTCACTCTAAAACTAAATATTACACAAAGAGGCATTTAATCAAACATGTAATAAGCAAACAATTAACTCAAAACTACAACACTTCTTATGAAATCCGAGCCTTACCCAACTATTTAAAATCAATCTAAATGACTAACACAAGCAACAGCAAGAGATACTAATTTTCGACAACCACAATCAACAAAATACGCTGTAATTGACAGAAATTACCCAAATTCCTGCTTTACCCAAGCAATATAGAGTACAACTTACCGGCGTGTAGAGCGTGGGTACGGGTATAGAGTTTACCATGACTGTCAATGAAAAAACCGTCGTGGTAGAAGAAACATTCTACCACGACGGTCTTTTAGAGACACCGTCGTGGTAGAAAGATATAATTACCACGACGGTCTTATTAGAAGACCGTCGTGGTATACCTACCTACCACGACGGTCCTCAATAAACTGTTGTGGTATATGAGATACCACGACGGTCTTTATAAAAGACCGTCGTGGTAGGTTTCAAACATGCAAAATTTGTTTTAAAAATTGTTACTATAATCTCTTTAAGCGACCAAACTTGATAGTTGTGCAATTATTCACGCCTGTTGTTATATGCTTCCATACATAGTTGCATGTATAAATAATTCCCATATATATTTCTAATATAATGTGCGTAATTAAAAACCCGTATCAAAATGTTTACAATGTAAGAAACGTAAAATCATTTGTTAAGAAATTTTTTTCTTCTTTTTTTTGGGCTTCTCAACACGTGTCCACTCGACATCCAATCGAAGTAAGTATGAAACGTTATCATCAAAATCATCAATCTCCTCCACCGGTGGCAAACCCTTTGTAAATGATGGAATGCCGGTGCAATCTTCAATATCTTCTTGGCTATCCCGGATTGATCTTGGCTTCATTGGCACAACAAAAAATAACTCTAAATTTGCAGGATCCGTTGTATAAAATACTTGTACCACTTGTGACGCCATGATGAAATGATCATTTTTGTATCCCAATCGCCTAAAATCCACCACTGTCATGCCGTCACTATCAACCTTAACATAATTATTGTTAGCCCACTTGCATTTAAATAGTGCTATTCGCAAGCTGCAATAATCAAGTTCCCAAATATCTTCAATGAACCCAAAGTAATTCATGGAACTATATACCGGATTCTTGTCCTTTGCAGATGAAATATGCATTGACTCGGTCCGAAGGGTGACACCACTATTCTGTACGGGATGGTTTTCATCTTTTTACCGAGTATAGAAGGAGTGGCCATTTACCAAATACGGTGTATATTTTGTGACTATCGATGACGGACCTCTGGATAGCTTCATTACGTCCTGTGAAACGCCAAGTTTCATATGCAAATATTTTCTTATCCACTCCCGAAATGTTCGATTCTACTAATATTGAAACCACTTTTCACTTCTTCCTTTTCTTGGATTTGCAACTCTTAATTCCACTATATGAACTTGAAAGAAAGGCTCTATTTCCTTAACATCGTGCAAAACATACAAACATGCTTTTTCCCATTCATCTTGATTTACTGGTGAATGAACGGCCACGGATAGTCCTTTCGATGTAAATAGCCCACTCGTTGGCAACCCTATTGGGTCCGCGTTGGACAAATACTCAGAACAAAATTCAACAGATTCCTCAGATATGTAGTTTTCCACTATACAACCTCCGACCTATTTCGATTCTTCACATATCCCTTCAAAACCTTCATGTACCTTTCAAAAGGATACATCCACCTCAAATACACCGGGCCACATAACTTAACTTCCCGAACTAAGTGCACACAAAGATGGATCATTATATCAAAAAAGGATGGTGGGAAATACTTCTCAAGCAGGCACAATATCATAACCAATTCTGATTGTAGCGAATCTAGCATCATTGGATCAATTACCTTGGAGCATATTGAATTGAAAAATGAGCATAACTTTGTAATTGAGTATCTCACATCTTTTGTTAAAACTCCCCGCAAAGCAAGAGGTAATAATTTTTGCATCAAGATATGACAATCATGTATTTTCATTCCAACGAGCCGCAAATCTTTCATTGAAACAAACCTTTTGAAGTTGGAAGAGTACCCACTTGGCACTTTCACGAAAGCAAGCCACTCATAAAGCTTTCTCTTTTCGTGTCTAAATAATGTGTGCTTCGCCGGCGGTAAGTAAGTGTCATTCGATCTTTCATCAGGGAGCAAATTCGGTCTAATCTTCATCTCTTTAAGGTCCAATCGTGCCTTTTCACCATCTTTAGTCTTATTCGGAATGTCAAGCAACGTGCCCACTATCGACTCACAGACGTTTTTCTCAATATGTATAATATCTAAGTAATGACGAACGTAAAGTGACTTCTAATATGGAAGTTCATAGAATATTGACTTCGTCTTCCAAGGCCCATCGACAGCTGGATCCTTATGTTTTCTCTTTCCCAAAACTACCTTGACATCTTTAACCATCTCAAAAACATCTTTGTCAGTCAAAATCCGAGGAGCAGTTCTTTCTTTGGTATTGCCATCAAAAGCCTTCTTCTGTTTGCGATATCGATGATTTTTTGGCAAGAACCTCCTATGACCAAGGTAAACGGTTTTCCTACCGTTTTTCAACCTGATGGAAGATGTTTCCTTCATACAAACGGGACAACCTATAGAACTCTTCATAGGATAACCAGATAGATTGCCAAGTGTAGGAAAGTCATTAATTGACCAAATCAACATTGCGCGAAGATTGAACGTATCTTGATGGTAAGAATCTCTTACTTGAAAACTATCATCCCACAACCTTTTTATGTTATCGATTAATGGTGTCAAATAAACATCAATGTCATTCCCTGGTTGTTGAGGGTCTGAGATCAATAATGTCAACATCAAGAACTTCCGCTTCATGCAAACGTCTGGAGGGAGATTGTGGTTGACAAGTATGACTGGCCAGGTACTATGCCGACTACTCATGTTACTGTGCGGGTTTATTCCATCTGTCGACAAACCGAGATGTAAATTCCTTGGTTCTGCACTAAATCTGGATGATTGTCATTTAAGGTCTTCCATTGCGGTGCGTCGGCTGGATGCCTAAGCTTGCCATCGTCAACATGTTTATCATGATGCCATGTCAAACTCTTAGCATGTTTTGCATTACGGAATAAACGGTGGAAACATGGAGCTGGTGGAATGTACTATAACACCTTCACCGGCACTCCTTTATTACCATTCGATGGCATCTTGCCCTTCTTCCATCTTGACTCATTACAAACCGGACATTCATCTGAATCTTCATTTTCTTTCCGGTAAAGTACACAATCATTTGGACAATCATGTATCTTTTCGTATTCCATTCCCAACGTACTCAATGTCTTTTTCGCTTCATACATACTAGGTGGCACTTTGTTATCATCCGGTAGAACATCTTTTAGAAAAGCTAAAAGAGTCGTGAAACTAGAATTCGTCCACCCTCCCGACGCTTTCATATTCCATAATTTAACCAATGTCCCTAATTTTGTATATTTTATACACCCGACATATAAGGGCGTTTCGACATCATTAATCATTTCCTCAAATAACTTCAGACGGTGCACAAATTTTTCTTCCAAATCATTTATTATATTCTACATATTATCACCAACGTCTTCCTCCACAATAGGCTCTTTATCTTTAGTACTCGTCAATGTATACTTAATACCGACGAAATCTTCACCATGTAAATACAATGTTTGGTAAGAACAAATAATCCATAAGCAAGCAAATGCCTCTAACATCATCAATGGAATAGGATCTATAATTATCACAAACTTGACCCGGACACCAAATCTTATCGTCTTGTATATGAGCTTTGGGCAAATGACAAAAATTCTTCGACACCATCTTCATATGCTTTAGACAATCTATCAAACCACATCCATTTCCTATCCAGATTAGCGTGCAAATCATAAATCAATAAATAAAAGTTCTCGATAAGTCAATATAAGATGTGCATATTTTTAAATTTTTAGAATGAATATCATTTGCATGCACTTAATTATTAGCTAGTTATATATAAAGACTCCCGGCTCATGCATTAATTAAATCAACAATATATTTACTAAATTAAAAATCCAAAAAACATAACAAAACTAAAAATACCATTATAAATTAAAAACCGGCCCAGGTTATTTAACTAAAAAAAACTATAAATACATCGTAATATGTATGATTTATAAATAATTTTTTTTTTAGGATTTAACTAAAAAATCCAAACTAATTTAAAAAAACCAAACTAAAAATACATTGATCATGAGATCACTTAATTAATTAAACACTTTGCAGTATTTAACGTATCAAAAGCAATACAAAAAATCACAAATTAAAATTTATATTCTGGCCGGGTTCGTAAATAAAAAAATAATACAGAGGAAAACAACAAAAAGTTGAGTTAATTTGTGTCATCATGACTTACAAGAATGACGGGAGACTAGTAGATGGCGGTCGGTGGCGTCCAACAGCCGTGTATGGAACTGTTGTTGGAGCGATCTGATATGATTTTGGTTCACGACAGCAGCTATATCAATGTGGAAATAACAGGGCAACTCGATCTGATATGTCTGTAAAAAAGGATGATGTTTCCACAACGGTTTTAGAGAAACCGTCGTGTAATAATCAAGACATCCACGACGGTTTTTGGAAACCGTCGTGGAATGTATACTTACACGACAGTTCAAATAGACCGCTGTGGAAATACATTATTCCATGACGGGTTTAACCAACCGTCATGGAAATCTAAAATTCCATGACGGTTTTTGGATACCACTTTTTGTTCCGTGTTTTTGCCTCAATTTCCACAACGGTTTTTAAAAAACGGTCGTCGAATCTCCGTCATGGTATCCACATTTTGTAATAGTGATAATGGATTGAGATGGTTCTAGTGAAGTTGTAGCCGAAGGACGTTGGTCTTCAAGTGATCCAACAGCTTTGGTTCATCATATTCCTATCGGATCAAGTGCTGTGAGAGTTTAGATAAGATGTTATAAGAAAACCTAATGCATTTTTGTGGAGGACTACATCAGAGATGCTTTACATTGAATATGCTATTGGTTCTACATGGCCCATTGATAAAGTGATAAGGTAAACAAAATATACTCCTATATGCATGATATATTGTAAATTTAGTTAGGTGATGGTTTAGCTATGAGTTGATTAATTGATGTAAACATTAACTTCTTTTTTTTTTTTTTCCTGTATGTAGGACTTGAAGGGTGATGGCTATTGATGGAAGACAAAATTTAAAAGACTAGAGAAAGATCTGAACCATTACTAGAAGAAATGTATGGAGGCTGAGTCGTTAAGTCACATTTGGGAATTTGAAGTATTGTTTTATTTATTTATTTTGGGTCAAACATAGTACACTAAAAATGTTTGGTTGAAAATGTTGTTTTCATGTTATTAGATTAGGGGGTGAATGAATGGATGTTTATATACTTAAAGTATTCAATCAAATTAATTGCTATGATCTTTAAATATGTTATTTATTTATATAAAATATAGTATTTTTTGTAGTCAAACTAGAATAACGTGAAAAAAAAAAACATGGATACATTCTTAATTTTTATGGCCTAATATAACAAAAACGCTATGAAGCAACTACATATAATAGCGTAGTAGGAATGCTATGAAAAGTACTCTTATAGCATGATATGAATGTTATGAAAATGGCCTTATAGCATGGATTGAGTGCTATAAAAAAAAAAACATTCTTCTAGCACCAATGTAACGCTATAAAACCTGGACACTTTTCAAACATCAGATAAGATAGTGTTCTCATAAATGTTATAGTATTAGTATGACAGCATTTTTTAGACGCTATGGAAAAGGGCTTTTCTTGTAAACTCTCCTAAACTCATCTTCTTAGTTTCAAGCACTAATTTATGCTTAGAACCAATGTTTCGGAATTTGTTATTGGGTTGTAATAAGTTTTATATTTTGGTTATTTTAATTTTTATGTTGAATGGCTCTATACCTAAGGGATGATTATGTTTATGTTGACTTATGGTTATTATTTGTGCTCTAGAACATTATTAGAAGTTGTTCAAGCTAAAAAATAATTTTTAAAACTACTATTTAGGTTAGTCACCGAAATCAACCTCAATGGCAAAGTACATGACATTTTTAGACTTAATCAATCTCCATAGAACTTTTAGATCTCACCGAAACCTAAAAGTTTTATGAGACAACTTTGTCTAAAACTGTCCCTAAGACCATGTCTCAGCCCTGCTGTCAAAACTGGGTAGAAGCGGTTTTTAATACTGCCCAGCCATGGATTTTCATCAAAATGCGTATCTTAGAGACCGAACTAGGTTCTCATCTAATGTAAAAGTTTTGGATCTCATCAAAATCTAAACATTTCATGTGACAATATTGTCTAAAAAATGGCTGTAAGATGCAGTTTCATGGCCGATAAGAAAGTAACCAATAACGAACCAAAAACCTGCTTGGCATCTTAGTAGCCATGGATCGTCTTACAAAACAGCATGTTAAAGTTGGATTTTGGCATGACGCCAACATGAAAGTTGTAGATCTCATCGATATCTAAAAGTTTCATGAACATCAAAATGAAAAATAATGACTGTATGAAACAGTTTTATGCGATATACTCCTCACAGTTTTGAGAACTATTAAACTTGACAGTGTTAGAGATTAGAAGTAGTTTTTAAATTCAAACTACGAAAATTTTAGATCTTGAAAAGATCTACAAGTTTTGTGAAGGAAGTTTTACAAAAATGTCTCTAACACAAGTTGTTTTTTGATAAGATTTTAAAATGACTGAAACACTTTTTCAATAAAGAAAATCATTTTCATATGAAACATAACATTTGTAGAATGCTCAAATCTGCATTTGTTTGCAGAAAGAAGTTTTTCAAAAGATGTTCTTATTAAAATAATTTCGTTATGAAAATCTTTAAAAATGGGTTTAAATAGTAATTTTGCCCACATAAGTTAAGAAATAACCTTTGGGCCACTAAAATGATACAATCCACATTAAGAGATGTATCAACCATTTTTAAACACTAAGTGTACAAGATGAGCAAAAATACTAAAGCAAAAATTAAGTATAAACATCGCCTATAGTATGAACACTACGGTTTTCAATCTTAAATGTTTTTTTTAAATCAATTTTACTTTATGATTAATGTGATGTATGTTTTAACACATTTATAAAGTGTCAGTTTTGAATGGTTTGATTCAATGTAAGTATTGAATTATTTTAGGAATGACATGTTTTAAGAAATTCAAGTCTTTAAGCGATGTTTTAAATACATGTTTTATCATATGTTTTTAAAACACATGTATATGAAGATATGTTCCATGATGATATGTCCAAGTTTTATGTTTAAGATTTATGCTGAAGTATGACATATTGCATACTTCCATGCTTGATGTCATGACTTATATGTTTTAAAGCTATTATAATATATGTCTTAGTTTTATAATTTTGAATTTTACATTGAGGTATGATATTTATATTGCATACTCACCATAAAATAATTAACAAGACTAAGACAAGACAAGTTAAGGGTGTCGTATCAACCTTTCACAAGGGAAGGACCAGTTCTGGTTAATTGATATGAAGCAAGTCCAGTCCATAATCTTAGTATTGTTATGGACCTTCCAAACCCTTACAACACGTGATTGAGCACATCTAATACATATACCTGAGCCCACAAATAAGACAAGATAAAAAAATGCATAAACAAGAATAATAGAAAATTCACAATCAAGTATAAACGGATCATGCATATTGTAACGACCCGACTTTTGGAAACATTAATTAACTTACTTATTCTTAGTTAATATAATATTAATACTACTTGTTTATGTTTGATTTCAAAAATGCAAAACTTTTTTTTCTCATACAGATCATACTTGTACTTGAAGAATTTAATAAACTAAAATTTTAACTAAGGAAATTGAAATTTCTAAATAATAAATAACACATTAAAATTCATACTTAGATAGTATTTAAAAAGCTATAACGCATACAAGTTAAAATGAAAGACCTTAAATTCTTTACGTACTCATACTTGTTTAGTAGTACCGAAATATTGAAAACATAGTTTTAAATATAATCAATACAAAATATATTAAGAAAGCTAAATGATGAAATTAATTTGTGGTGGTATCTCACTCCATTCCTTCATCAACTCTGCACTACTTCCCCAATCTAGAAAACATCTAAGTGGCAGACTGCTTACCCGTATATCTAGAGCACAAACACACACATATGAACTTTCACTCAGCAAGCACAAACTATATCTCACAAAATATTTTCATAGATAATATCATCACACGCCACAATATGAATGTTCAAAATACACGTGATCTATATGTGTTAAATTATACTTTATTTTATATATATATATATATATATATCTTTTCTACTTAAGAGCCCCTATATTATACCCATATGCACATGACTAATGGGGGGGGATTTGGGGAAGTGTCCCTCTGATAACCTCTAAAATTATAAATTTTAATTTTCGTCTTTATCATATCCTCTTACTAATTGGAGGTTGGTACGACACTTAATTCTATTTTTCTTTAGTCTCATTCTTATTAATTGTGATAATGAGTATATTTACATGTCACTATGTATCTATCATTATGACATCAATATCTGTTAGGCATGTCGATCGTGTTAGTACAAGAGAAATTATGCATGTTAAATACTTAATCAAAGTACATATAACTCATATACTCATCACATCATCAAGGTAAATCATAGCAAACATAGAACATCAACAAAAAAAAAAAAAACATTTTATTCCATGCTGCAGGTGAGGTTTGTAATTACTTGTCTTATGTACTTAAACTTCGAGAATTGTAACTACTACTACGTAAATTTGGGAACATGTTCTGATTTAACAATTCTTCGTCATTAGAGTAAATCATATTTATTTCGTTTTATGAATTAAAGTGAACTTAATTTAATTGCATCATAACTAACCTTGATAATTAATTCTTATTAATTATTAAGGGTAAAAGAAAATTAGACTAATTATCATTAATTTAATTTAATTTAATTGATTAATTAATCGATTAACTAAATAAATAAATAATTAATTAATTAACTAGGTAGTCCTTGATTATTACTTGATTGGTAAATGATAAATCAATTACATAATTAATTAGTAATTATATCCTCAATAATTAATTATGTTCTTTAAATATTCTTTCTCATTTATTAATTGATAATTTTTAATTATGTTAGTTATTAATATTAATTAATATCTAATTAATCATGTATATTAATTATGTAATTACTCAATATAATAATCTTTTTTACATAATTAATAATCACTTATTTGCTCTTATAATTAATTAATTATTTATTTTATTAATTACAAATTAACTTTGTTTGCGTAATTACATTTTGTTATATATTTATTAGTTAATTAATTAATTAATTAATCTATATCACCTTGGTGACAAGGAGTCACCTAAGTATACACCCTTAAGTTGGTTACCTCTCATCTAGTATTGAGCTTGTAAGGGTCAATCCCATTAGTTATGATCATTTAGTTGGGTTATGGTTGTCTCCTGGTATATGTCTAGTATTCATCTAGTTTATTTTGTCTTGGTATATCTAAAAACTTGTTATTTAACTTTATAAAGTTAAGGTTTTTTATATTATTTGATCATATACTTAGTCAACTCATTTCATCACTATTTATGTTCATATATTATGACTTGTCCTTATGTCACATTTTTAATGTTTAATCATTTTTTCGATATGAGATTTTAACTTCTAAGATTCATTTAAATTTGTGTATAATCGCTTTTGGATACTTGATGACTCATTGGAAAGCTTGAAGTATTTAGTTTCTATCCTTATGATATATTTTGTAAGATTTCAAGGGTTTCAAATATTAATGTAAACATTTTCCTAAGTATCTCATGGTAAATCTCAGTTATCGGATTATAATATAATATTTCTGATTTATTAAAATTTATGCACATATCCATTTTAAATGTATAATAATTCATTCCAAAACTTGATATGTCTAATTTGTAGCCATAAAATTATTTTCATTAGTGTTTGAGTGTTTCATACTGTATACTTAAGTATTGTTAATGTTGGTCCCACATATGTACTATATACCCAAATTTGTGGTTAAACTTAGAAAAATCATAACAATTCACTTGCAAGTCTAAATAAGGCAAAAGATATGTCATTGAAAAATTTATAATATCTAGTTTATGCATGAAAAACAGTTTTACAAAAATTTATGGGTTACCAACCCAAAGTATACACCCGTGGCTAGTATAGAGTTCCAGCAAAACCTCTCATTTTGTAGTCTTAACTTGTAAAATTAACCAAAAATTACATATTTATCCGTTTGAGATGTAAGATACCTTATTAGAAAGCTTAAATAATCGAGTTTTTAGATTTATAACTTATAATTCAAAATTTTTAGAATAAGGGGTTTGGATTTCACAAAACCTATAAGTAGACTATACCCCAGAGGTTCTTTTTCTCTCTTGTTTTGTGTCACAATTTCCAATGCACATAACTTTAGACATACAAAAGTAAACCAAGTGATTCCAAAGCCAAAATGAAGCTTATCTCTATAGAATATTATCACATAATTTATTTTTCATACCAAATTTTCTAATGTATATCATATTGTCATAACACCTACAAGTTCTAACAAGGTTCGTAGATCTTACCGAAATGATCTATGGATCCTTTAAGATCTCGAACCTCCAAAGTTCTTCTCAAAACCTTTTCCTAAGTAAGCACTCTAACATTAAGATTATAACTACATAACATGCTTTAGTTCTTTAAAAACAATCAAAACACAAAGAGAACCACTATATTACCTCTAGTAACACATCATCTAACTCTACTTCACACTTCTTTCAACTTGGTAACGGGGTTGCTTGAAGCTTGAAAATGGAGGGCGGATAGAGCTAATGGGGTGTTGGCGATAAGAATGATGTTGGTGGTTTTTGAGCTTGGTGGTGGCTAGAGAATGCTAGATTTTTGTGCTTAAACTTTGTGAGAATAAGGTGAGATATTAGAGGCTTATTTTCAGCCAACGTTTTCTTTAAATGGGCTATATTTTGAGGCGTAAAAATGAAAAATATTGATTGATTCTCCCCTTGCATTGTCGCCATTTGAGGGAGGGGTTGGTGTAAAATTTTTGTTCAACAAAATATAAGAGAAGTGGTCACTTTCACTTGTACTTGTTTGTGTCATATTGCCAAAATAACCCACACAATTCCCTTACTTGATTTTGCATACATGCGCCACATGTCATTATTTCATTTGAACAAATTTCTTCTTGCTTTTGACCACATCAAATCCATATCTCCCTCACAATTTTCCCTTTTTTTTTTTTTCTCTCTTTTCCTTTCTTCTAATTTTTCCCACCATTGATCAAAGATGAGAAATGTTGTCATCTTTGATCTCACCTATTGAATCTTCCATCACACCAATCCTTAGTCTTTCATTAGTCATTTATCATCCAAAGCTTGGTCATTGATTTACCTAGGATCCTTTAACATAAAATCTACACCATTGATTTCAAATCTATGCATAATTCTTGATCAATCTTCCACCTTTGGTTTTACTAGGAGTAAATCCTAATCATTCATCTCATTTTTATGTGACACGTTAATTTTTTAAATCATACTCTCAATACTTAAATATTGATATGATCAAAATAAATTCTAAGGTCATCAAATTAATCTAAACATTTAACCCTCTATTACAACATAATAAATTTTTCGTATAAATTTATATGTCTTTCAACTCATCTTCTATGTATATATAATTTCTCATTTAAATAGATAAACTCAACATTGTTAGATTATCGACATCATCATACCGATGATACATATAAAATCATTCATGATCTTGAAATTTGATCTTTATCAAAATAATTCATTAGAAGTATATTAATGAAGGAAATCAATTATAATAATTTATGAAATCAAGTTTATGAATTCCTAGGGTGTTACACATATTTTGTGATATATTTTTTATTATTTTACGAGTATATATTTCTATTTGCTTAGTGAAAGCTTATCAGAAAATATTCATACTGTAAGTAAGAAACCCGCAGAGTAACAGGTGGACTAGGCGGGCTGCAAAACAGATGTGAAAAATGGTATGGGATACCATTATGTAGAATTTCCGCAAATATTATTAGTATTAAATTATACTAATTAATAATGTTTAAAACCGAAAACATGTTTAAGGTACTTATAGTAAGTAATTATTTAGTAATGAACGGTAAGTATGTATGTTAAAATGTTAGACTTGTTTTGTTAATCACAATGATATGTTGTAACAATCCAGCTACGTTGGCTATTACCATGCTTACTTAAATTAAATCTCGATTTTAATTACTTAAACTTACTTAAAATTTTAGAATATATTTTTTTTACACCATATAAATAGACTAGGTATAGATAAACTTTCCGTGCATACATATTACTTTTTTTTCTAAAATATAAAGACATACATACTACTTATATTTAACTCAAGTCTTCAGACACATATATATGGTATAACACAATTTATTTATATATGTATATATATATTTTTGATTCAAAAGAGTTTGTGAAAAAATTTGCATAATGGTATCCCATGCCGCCATTCACTTGCCGCATCGTCCTTATGGCCCACCAATTAAGTTGCAGGATTTTTATCTATAGTATGAAATAAACGAATGTTACGCTCAGCAAGTACAAACTTAATCTCACAAAACATAACAAATATCGTACAACTTATGCATGAATCATTTATAGTCAATTATGAATCTCTTATGCTCCATTGTGGACTTATTATCTTGCTTAACATATGGACCATTTGTGTACGTACTAAATAGAGCTGGGAATTTGGGCCGGGCCAAACGGGCCGGCCCGCGGCCCATAATTTAAGCCCGGCCCGGCTTTTATCGGCCCAGTAAAAGCCCGGCCCGATACTAAGAGGCAGGCCGGACTCTCATTTTAGGCCCGGCCAGGCCCGAATATTTAAGCCCGCCCGTTATTTATTATTAAAATTTTAATTATTTTTAAAATTTTTATTAAAAAAATTATATATATTAAATATTAATATTATATTATATATATATATAAAGAAAAAAAAAAGAAAATAGATAGGAC
The DNA here is from genome assembly GCA_025413025.1 of Ficus hispida. Lineage (NCBI taxonomy): Eukaryota > Viridiplantae > Streptophyta > Magnoliopsida > Rosales > Moraceae > Ficus > Ficus hispida. The sequence continues at coordinate 17,310,394 of CM046366.1, read as the reverse complement.
CAACGGCTATTATAGCAGTTGGTCCAAAAGAAAGAGTCTGTATAGCGTATAGTATACTATTATAAAGCTAATTAATGAGTATATAGCCGTTGGGGCCAACGGCTAGTCTGGTCCCAACGGCTATAAAGGTTTTTTTTTTAATAATAATAAATTTTTAATTATTTTTATTTTTTAAAAATTTCATTCTCCCATTATATAAATACCTTTTTATTTTTTCATTCTTTCATACATCTTCTCTCATCTTTCCTTTCAATTTCTTTCTCCATATTCTCTTATTTCCAATTTCTCAATTCTCATTATTCAATAATTAATATTCTATAATTTTTTTTGTCTGTATCTCCTAAATTTACAATAACTCATTTTCTCATTATTTTTATAATCCTCATTCTTGTTATTTCTCTATTTTTTAATAATTCATATTGTCATACTCATTATTTCTAAATTTTAAATTTCTATTACTTACTTTCCTACCAAAAAAAAAAAAATCAAAATGGATCCAAATCCAAATGTTCAACAACCAATTGTTGATCTTGATGATGATTACTACGAGATGGATGACCACGACATCGAAGAAGTGGAGATTTCCCATATGGAGGCTGGCAACAATGTCCCCGAGATCAGACGTAGGAGTTTCAGTACTCCAATAGGACCAATACCACCAAGTCCAATGTTGGCACCATCAAGAAGTAGTTAGGGAAGCACCAGTTGTCCACCAAAAAAGCCAAAAGGTACTGCTACTAGAACCACTTCACGTGCTTGGAAATTCTTCGATGTTGTGCAGAAAGAGGTCTTCGGCCCCGACGGCAAAAAAACACAAACAAGACTAGCAAAATGTAAGTATTGCCAAAAAACATTGACTACTAACAGCTAAAGTGGGACCCGCCACTTATTAGCCCATAGTGAAAGATGTATTGAGAAACATTACAAGGGAAGGGAGCCGACACAAAACACTCTAAAATTCAACTCCGATGGCTTAGTAGGTACTTTTTCTTAGGATCCCATGGTAGCTAGAGAATCTCTAGCTCGTTTAATTGCCTCTACATATTTACCTATTAGTTTTGGTGAAAATACTTTTTATGAAGAGCATATTCAAAGATCTTTTTGTCCACAATTTAAAGCCGTTACTAAAAAAACTATTAGGAGTGATATTATATCTTATTATAGTAAAAAACGCACTACATTAATATCTTACATGAATACAAACACATTTTGTATTGCATTGACATCTGATATTTGGGCTGCTAGGTCAAACTAAGATTATATTAGTGTAGTTTCACATTATTTAGATCCCCAGTGGCAATTACAAAAAAGAATTATTGGCTTTAGACTTATTGATCATTCTCACAATGCTTTAAATATTTCTGATAATATTATGAGTGTTTTAAATGAGTTTGGCATTAGCAATTGCATTCAATCACCCTAGATAATGCTTCGACAAATATCGCTGCAATTCATTTTCTTGAGAAAAACTTGTCAGAATATATTGGTGGAATTTTATTACATCAACGTTGTGCATGTCATGTAATCAACCTCATTGTAAAAGCAGGTATGAAGTTGGTAAGTAGTAACATAGAAAATATTCGTAATGCTCTCCTTTGATACATTCAATCCTCGCATTACTGAATTTAAAGGTATTGCAAAGCAGAAGGTTTAAAACCTCGAAAATTTGGAACTGATATGCCGGTAAGGTGGAACTCAACTTATTTAATGTTGAAAAATGCAATAGAATATAAGAATGTTATTTTTATGTTTTATAATACAAAGCATAATATGATTTTATTATCTGATATTGATTGGTTTATTGCTGAAAGAATGATTTATTTTTTAGAAACTTTTTATGATGCTACTGTTTTATTGTCTGGTGTTTATTATCCCACTTCTCCACTAGTTTTCATCCAATTAATGCTTATTTCTTCATTGTTTTCTGAATATAGAAATGATGATTTATTTAAACTAATAATAGAAAAAATGGAGAAAAAGTTTATGAAATATTGAGATCACAATAACATGCCTTTATTATATTGCCTTGCCATTGTTTTAAATCCTATAGTTAAATTAAATGGTCTTTATAATGGTCTTACTCATATTTCTGAACATATGGATGTAGATTTTACTTCAACGTATTCTTTGACATTTAATAACACTAAATGCAAGTTATTTGAGATTTTTGCAAGTTATCAGAATAAATTCAGGCAGCAAGTTAACGTTGAAACCGAATAAACTCTTCCAACTGCTGGTGATCGAAAAAGAAAAAAGTTTTGGGTTTTTTCTTGCTCCAGCAAGATCGAGCTCTTCATCAAGTTTGAGTGTTACTCGTCCACTTTCAGCAAGTTCAACTACCATGACTACGACACACTCGAAGCTCACAAAATATTTAGATACAGATTTTTCACTGCTAGACTCAACTACAAATACTGAAGATTTCAAAATTTTAGATTGGTGGAGGTTGCAGTCGACAAATTTTCCAGTGCTTTTCCGTTTAGCACGTGATATCTTAACTAGTCCTGTTTCGACAGTTTCTTCTGAATCAGCATTCAGCACAGCCGGAAGGATAATTGAAGATCGGAGGACCTCATTAACACCTGAGATGGTCGAGGTGCTTACATGCCTAAAAGATTGGGAACATGCAGATAAAATGTTGCAATATAAAGTAGAAGATCAAGAGATACTCCAACACTTTGACGAAATGACCATAATCGATGACGATGATATTGACAATGCTCCTGCGGCTCCCTCTCCTGGTTGTTGATGCTGATTGATATATTTTTTTCATTGTAAAATTATAAATATGAATTAAGATTGCACTCTTTTTTCTTTACTGAGGTTTTATCCCAATGGGTTTTACTTAGTAAAGTTTTTAATGTGACAATCATGACATCAATAAAATTTTAAATTTCAATTTTATATTTTCTTTTTTTATCCTATTTTTTAATAAAATTTATAATTTTTATTATATGCTAAAATTATAATTATTAAGTATAAACTAAGTAATTATAATATAAATATAAATATAAAAATTAATAGAAATAGTATAATAATTTTTTTTTAACAAGTATAAAATTTTTTTATTTTTTATCTAAGATAAAATATTAAGATAAATTATTAAATTATCAAAAATATACAAATTTATTCAAAAATTACAAAAAATTAAATTAAATTAAATTAAATTTTAAAAAATTAGGCCCAGCCCGCTCTAAACCCGCGGGCCGGGCCGGGCTTATATTTCAAAAATTCGAGCCGAGCTGCCCGACCCGAATTTTCAACGGGCCGGCCCGGCTCGGCCCGAATTTTGCAATAGCCCGATGGGCTAGGGCCGGGCCGGGCCGGGCCGGGCGGTCTGAATTCCCAGACTAGTACTAAATGAATGTAATCCACAGAAAGTTAGGGTTTGCAAGGTCCCTAACAATTCTGGGAGTCATATACGTAAGCCTTCACGATCTGCAGAAGGTCTTAGCATTTTAAAACATAAATAATCCTCCATGATCTGCAGGAGATTGGTACGACACTTTACTTGTCTTGGTTTAATCTTAGCCTTGTTATTTTATTTAACTCTTGATGAAGATGCTTAACACCATGCAGCTTCCACATGAAGTCTTTAACAAAGACTAGTTTCAAGACTAAGATTCTTAACTTGTGATCTTATTGTCATGATGCATGTGATACATGAATATGGCATGACATAAATATCAATGACATAAAACAACTTGTAGGATGTTTATAAAACATGACACTATTTTAAAACATGGCATTATCATAAACTATGGCATAATAGTAAAGTGTGGCATTATTGTAAAACATAGCATATACATACTCATAGCATATTGATAAAAACATGGCATATACACAAATAGGGCTTATCATGGCATGCATGTAAACATATCATGCTTGAAAATAATTTACTATTTTTCATACTGTATGTGATGTTTGTACTTAAAAGTTGTCCTAAGCTCTTGTCCTATCGTATGAAAAGGTAAAGCCATAGGTTATATTCCTTCTAAATTTGGATTAATGGTGGCTCTAGACCTTGGGATGAGAAAATTTTCTTCTCCACACTCTCCACAACAACCGGCCACTATGTCTTTTATTTTTTTTATTTTTTTTTCTAAGGCTAGGTAAGGAAAGTTTGAAGAAAACTAGAAATTGGAAGGTTCAACTAAATGGTTCTAGTTCTATATACAATCCCTATTTATAAGTGGAAATTTTCAAATTTTCCACAATTATTTTTTTCAACTTTCTTATAATTGCATATTTAGCCCTAGAAACAATATATTTGCCTTTTAGTCCCATAAGGTGGTCAGCCATTTGGGAGCTTAATCTACCAAAAAAATCTTTTCATACTCATCCATTTAATTATTTTCAATATTTCAAAAATTCTCAAAATTCACATAATTATCTTTACTTATTTGGCCTTCAAGTAATGCCATGTTTGGCATTTCCTCCTTATACATAGTCCATTTTCTTAATAATCCAAATAATACGAATACTGTTTTAACTATAAACAGTACAGTCATACTGAACTGCAGTCCAAAATTCATATGCACTTAATTGAATCGCGTATAGGTTTTTCTAAGACTTGAAACTACTTAGTCCTCGTTGCTCCAAATATTAATCCTAATAATTCTAGAGGGGTCGCATACCTTATTATTAACTTTGCATCCATAATGACGGTCGGCTACAGTATAATTTCAATACTGCTTATTATACTGCAGTACCGTCTTATACAGGTCATGAGTTATCCTAGTCATACATAGGCCAGAACAAAAATATAAATCATCATCGAGTCTTATGATACTATAAGAACTCAAACATATTTTAATAATAAAATTATGAGTTTTACATTAATATTCATAATTTCTTTGAAACATCACATAAACACATAAGACAGACTTAAATTCTTTTATATATTTAAGAAAATCACGAGTTTGTAAAAATTTCAGTTATTACATATGTACTTATTAATTATATGTCATATAAGATGTATGTACCAAAACAAAAAACAAAAAAACATTAAAATCTTCCAAAAATTTCAAGTATTAAAGCTGAACAATATAGTAAGTAAGTATAGTAACACGTAAGTAAGATTGGTACAATCATTTACTCTCCTTAAAGATTTATGGATTCTGTATCTATGAATAACGTTATCATCATCTGCAATGTATCTCCAACTTATCGAGTGAAAGTTGACATTCCCTCGGCGCCAACCCTTTAATAAATCAAAAGATACATCACATAGATATGCAATCATTTATCCACTTAAGATTAAGACGTCTGTAAGAATATCCATCAAAGTGAATTGATGTATTTTAAACAGAATTATTATTACATAAATCAATATTACTTTAGATTCGTCCAATATATACAATAAACCCCATATATATATATATATATATATGTTTCTATTCTGAAAGCTCATTCCAATAGTCAATCCCACAATAGTAAAAGTAGAACATTACAATCTTACCGAAGTCAAAGTGCTCACCTTACTTCACAACTGTGGACTCTCAATTTAGATTATCACTTTAATATTATATCTTTCCACATACTTTCTTATACATAATATTAAAGTTATTAAACCGATAATCTTAGTGATATTTACTTATAACAAATCTATACTAATATGAGTATCCAGGACATCCGATATGTAAAATAAATAGATAACCTTTATTAATATATAAATATGTAAAGCCATGAATAAATTTTCGCTTTAGAGCACTAATCCTAACAAAGAACTCCTTGCAGTAACTCCAATTGTTGCGAATGGCTGGGCATGGCAACATCCATGGCGGCAGCTTGAGATCTCCTTGCTCGGCTTCTTAGATTTGTGACGATGCCAGACTTAGATCTTAGACGTAGTTGATCTCTGGCGTATGATTTTTTTTTTCCTAATTATTATTCTAGTTTTTGTTTTGATATTTTTAAAAATTTTTGATATTTGTTTTGTGTTATGAGGATTGTTTTCAATTAATTTATGTAAATTATTGTATATTTATAGGTTTTTTTTCTAATGAATTTTAGTAATTTTTTAAAGTAATAAGGTGATAAATTTTGAAAAATGTCTTGGATTTGACAATTTCAGGCCAGAATACTATCGACAAAGGTGGTTATCGGCTCGGTAACCAATTGGTACCTAGTTGATAATCAACTGGTAAACCCCTTGGGAAGGTAGTAATTATAATTAGTATTTTAAAATAGGAAAGTAAATAAACATATTTATGATGTCACGTGTTGGAATTTTTTTGTAATAATTTTTTTTTTTGGTGGTAAAAATCAAATCCAAGACATGATTTTGTGATATTACTCTAAAGCTCCTTTTCCTTCGCGCCCCGAACATCCCCTCCCCCACACACACCGCACGCAGACCCCCCCCCCCCCCCCCCCCCCCCCAAAAAATGGCCTTGGATAGAAAGAACGAGATCCATGGGCCATGAAGGTGTCGATAATGGACTCCCTCCTCATTGTCACATTATTGGGCCATAGAACAATCTGGCCTGCCCTTGTGTCCGTTTGGGTTGTGGGTATAGGCTGAAGCATTCTTCACTCACAATTGGGTTGGACGGATGCTTTTTACTAGCAAAACTAGAAGTTTGCGAATTGCTAATTTGTCATTGTTGCAATTATCAAACCAAAACCCGCTAGGCAAGTTGTAGTAAATAGTAATTGAAATAAATAATAATATTTTAAAATATTTAATGTAGATAGAAAATTTGTCAAGTAAATAAAAAAAATTTTCGGTAAATAAAATATTTACAAGTTGTTAATGAAGTATTTATCTCGTAAATATGTAATTACTGCTATTTATTTTAAATACATGAAAAACCGGCTATTAACTTCAAATTTTTTTTTTGAAAATTACTATTTACTTCTTTCTATCGTTATACCTGATAATAATATAGGATGCAATTAGTGATGAAAGAAGTGTGGTGAAAAATTGGAATATGGTTGTAACTAAAAGCATGCATTCATAAACCTTCGGAGCTTATGTCCAGCATCAGCCATTTTAGGTAGTAGGCTTTTGTGATGAACTTGTCCTTTAATGAAATTACAAAATTTGTAATCTAATTTGAAAGTTTTTGTTATTTTGTAATCTAATGAGCTTGTTCTTTTTGTTATTTTTGTTAATGAAAAAGGCTGCTCATTAGCAACAACAAGAGCAACACACAAGTCGAAGCCTAAAGACTTTCAATGTCAAAGCCATTCATCACGGAGCTTGGGAAGCTTTCTGAAAGGGCTAGGAAAGGAGCTAGTAAGCTCAACGTCCGGCTGTTGAAAGACACATTAGTTTGATAAAACTCAAACTTTGCAATGATGCGGGTGTCCGGACAAAAAAGAAATAAAAGCTACTTCATATTCAGACAAATATATATATAGCTCAATAAAGTGAGTTGTTTTATTAAAAAAAAAAAAAAAAAAAAAGTTCCGTATCAAAATAGTCTACGATACCTATCTTTCAATCTGGCCCCTTGAAGAGCTCATTAGTATGCTTATGTTTTTGTCTATTTGAGAATGATTGAATTTTGTAGTGTATCTTAACGTCAACTTATGTTATTCAATTTGAACACTCGCAAGTATATGAGTTGTACAAGTAATAAAGTGTACACAATTATACGGATATCATTCCTCGATGATTAAATCACCAAAAATATCAAATAAAAGCTATTTTAACACCAAACACGGTATGAAATAAAATAAAGCTGAATTGGAAATTCACTAAAAATTATGGAACAATTCAAAGCAAAGCAAAAGCAAACAAAACTAATGAAAAGAATGGGATTGCAGTTGAGTTTGGGAAACCAATGAATTAAACAAGCTAGGACACCTAATTTCACCTCCGTTGCAGGTCTGCTACACGAATGCTACTAGAATGCTATAGCATGCTCTGCGCCTGTTAATCAAACCTCCGTTTTAATGCATAAAAATCTTCCGAATTATTATGGCTAATTCCTCAAACCTTTTTCAATATATTCCTATGTGAATCCAGCTCTTAGAATGCAATTTTAATGCTCGGGTCTTATGGGTTATGCAAGATGAATAATATATTCCTATACCATTCATAAATCAATAAACTTAGATAAGCATATTAAACTTACATCATTCATTTTATTTCCAACTTAAATTAACCCTTCCGGTATTAATCTAAATCTGATTTTCTATAGTTGATGGCCAGTCAAACAAATAGAAATAAACATAACACACACATGAATGAACAAGAGCATAACAATATCTAGCAATCCAACATCAACATAACATTCCTACAACCTTGGTTCCATTAGGGTCCTAGCTAAATAATTTAGTTCATAATCGAAAAATCAAGTTCCATAATCCAATAATAATCCATGAACAAATCCATGAGCAGAATACAAAAAGATTAATCTAGCAAGAGAGAGAAAAGAAATCAGCAAGTTTGGAAGCTCCTCTCACTCTCTTGTTGCTCCTTGCTCACGCTTTCGTTCTCTCAGCTGTACCCTCTGTTTTTCTTCAGAAGCTGCAAAAATATATCAGTACTCACTTTCTCTTGCTTTCTCGCTTTCTTTTTTTTCCCAATTCGTGTGTATCTGTGGCGGCACCCTTTCCTTTCTTTTTTTGTTTTCTTGCTAGGCTAGGGCAACAATGGTACACGTGGCAAAAATGGTGGGAGACCAGCTGACCACAAATGTCCAACTCATTCATCCCACATGGTCTCTCCACATAATAGTCTGATGTCAGCAAAATCTGCCAGCGATGCCCAGAATTCCGCCCAGAAATGCTACAGCATAGTTGTAGCATTTACCTGAAAAACACACCACTAGCACTTTAACGCTTTGGCCCTCAATTTGCTCTATGATCCTACAATTTAGTTCAAGAAGAGCATAATTTCAGAAGTTGACCATAGCAAAATAAAACTTAAAAAAATCCAAAATAAAACACAAAGAAAAATAATAAAAGTGCTCTTGGCTAAGCAAATTTGAACTAGAAAAGCATTGGATAACTCTAATGTCTTAGAGTTATCAACTTATCTGATTGTCATTCAATCTAAGACAACACGATTACTTGTATAATAGTTTTAGTTGATGTCACTGAAGAAGTTTTAGAGAAGTAGGCAGAAATTTGCTCTCCTACTGCTGGCCAAGATCTTCTTTCCTGAACTAAAAGCTCTACGTCTCGAGGTAGGAATCCTATCGAAACAACTACCTCTACCTTTGCTTCTGGCTTTAATGCATGCACTCGAACATGGACTAAATATTGCCAATGAACCTCTGTTTATGGCCGGATTTGAGATCCACAAGATTAAAAAGAGAAGACCAGGCATTTAAATTGGGAACTAAGAGACCATCCACAATTATATTACATAGGCAATCCTGTTTCTTCAACTTGCGACAAGTTTTCAAGGTCAAACTTTCAATCTTTTCAATTGAACCCCGATAACTTCGAAGCTTTTGTCCTTGAAGTCATTCTTAAAAATAAAACAGATGACATAACAAACGTGTATAACCAAATCTTTAAACAAAAAAAAAGGGGATGTACCAAATGTCGAATCATTCCTTCAGCTAGCCCTCTTGATCTAATGAGAAGATGAATGATCACTTACCCTCTCCTCTTCTTCTGCTAGACATCATTGAGCACTCCCGGATGTAACACATATGCCTTCTCGTAGAGCACTCCCAGAAGCTACACGATCAGACTTGAGGGTAGCATCAGGGTAACAGCGTAGTTCGACTCGAGAAATGTATCGGACTGCAAATCTTAGAATGATGGTTGGACCCCGTCCTTGGACTCGAGAAGTAGCAAGCAGAACGGAACTTTATTTAATCAAATGGCATAACATGAGAGGGCTTTCCTTTGTTATAAATCCACAGATAATATTATGGAACTCCTAAGCCAAAGATAAACAACATCAGAGGACTACCACTATCCAATAAAATAAAAAAAAAGTTCATAGATGAAGTTATCGGAGTGACAAACGTTACAGTTGTGGAAACCTAAAAAACAACAAAAATATCTCTTAAAAATTCCATTTTAGTTTTTTATGATATTTTTATTTTTAGAAAATTAGCTTAAGTAGAATATCTCATCCTGGATAATAGCCGTCGATACTTTCAAAATTAAAGAAGGAATCACTCGATTAAACTATATTGATTGGGAGATACTTGTATGCACCTCAATACCTACATAGTAATCAGAGTACATTGCAGATCATGGTTTATGTACTGTAGAATATTTGTAACTGTAGCAAGAGCCCACTTACATGGTAATCTTGGTGAATAAGGCAAATCATATGTTGCACAATTACCAAATAAAAGCCTACTAATTTTCAAAGCCAAAACTATAGTGGTTGATGGCTCATTATTAATCTTTCTCGCAAGATTCGATCCTGTCCATTTTGATATATCATCAATGGACAAAAACCATGGACCATCAATAGTGCATATATCTTATCTTGTGCACCATGTGTTGTGAACTTTAACAATTCCATTTTTTAAAAGTTTGTTCTCTAATGGCAAAAAAACAAATAAAATAAAATAATAAAGACAGTCAGAGCATAGTTATACCTAATTTGGTTTATTTTAACCAAAAAACAATTTAAATACCTCTCTGAATTGTACATTTTGTCCCTCCAAAAAAAAAAAAGTTCGGCAATTATACAACCTACTCACTATTATAAAGAAAGACGTAGCAAGTAACAACAATATTTTGGGTGCCTGATTAAAAAAATCAGACAATATTTTAACTACATTATTGACTGAAAACATGTGACTATTTACAATCTTTGCATTTTTCTACTTGCTTCGAGCACCCCGGGTGTATCACTTTAGGGAAGATGGACTTGACACCTTTTGGAGACGACAAGGGCTGCAAAAGTATTGATCAACTTTAGCAAAAGCCTTTTTTACATATACACCATAAATTTACAAATTTGTTTTAATCTACTCCCACTAATAACAAAGTTTTTTTAATGAAAATTTACACTTGATTTATATATAAGTCGTTGACTAAGAACAATTAAAAAAAGAAATGTATCCATATTAACCCAAATTATATTTAAAATAAAATTAATTCAAATATTGTTGATAAAACTTTAAAGATCTTAACCTCAATAAATTGGTGTTAAAATAGATAAAAGATGGTCATTTATGTCAGTAATTGACGATTTATTTACAAAATCACATGTCAATTTCATACAAAAGAGTAAATTTCTAATAGTAAAACTTAATAGTTCAATTTGCAACTGTGTGATAAGTTTATAGTACACTAGCACCCAAAAAGAAAAAATTAAAGGGAAAAAAATCTCAATAAACTTTGACAAAGAATATAATAAATACGTGGCTGTAGACATAAATTAGTGATAACTACACACTTGACTTTATCAAAAAATATACATTTCGAATCATTTAAGTTAAAAAATAAAAATTTATATTACAAATAAACATTCTCAATCAATAATTAATAGGCTCTTAAAAGAAGTGGCCAAGGTCTATAGAAAATTTTTTTTTATTCAAATAGCCACATTTTTTTTTATTCATTGATCACTAGGGACATAAATTTATTATTCTTAACCAACATGACATAAATTTTATTTTTATTAGTGTTTAACATATTAATTAAGTGTCAAATTATTATGTCATATTAGTATAATAGTATTTAAATTTATCTCTGCCTCACTTCCCGTCTATAAAATCATCACTCCCCCCCATAAGCTCTCAATCACCCAAAGCCCAGAAGGGTAAGGCTGAAGTTCTTCGTTTGAGCTAAAAAAATTATGGCTGAGGTTGCTATTTCTACTCATAGTACGAATGGTAGTCTCTGGCTCCTCTACCTTTCTTATCTGTCTCTACTTTTGTTTATTTTCTTTTATTAAGGTAACTGAAAACTTGTAGGGGAAGAGCGTCAAATACAAAAGACTTATTGGAATGAAAACTCTGCGGATTTGTCTCTGAAGACCATGATTCTTGACCCCAAGGCCTCTGATCTTGACGAAGAAGAGCGACCAGAGGTATCTCATATATATATATATATATATATATATATATAAAATATAAAATGGTGATGAAACAGAGCTAACAGGAGCCTAATCTAGCCCAAAATGCCGGAAGGCAGTCTCAGATGATATGTCCATTCCGTTTTAAATATATGTTTTACTACATATATATATATATATGTATGTATTCCGTTTTAAATATATGTTTTACTACCTATATATATATATATATATATATATAAATGCATGTATGTATTAGGTACTGTCTCTGCTTCCAGAGTATGAAGAGAAATCAGTGTTGGAGGTTGGAGCTGGAATTGGTCGTTTTACAGGTGAATTGGCTCAGAAAGCTGGCCAAGTTCTTGCTTTGGACTTCATCGAGACTTTCATTAACAAGGTAATGATCCAATTGGTTCGTCGTTACAATATGGAATCGGAATGAAGATTAAGCATTCAAGTTGGTTTGTTTGTTTCTTTTTTTTTTTTTTTTTTCCCTTCTTTTAATTGGTAGTGGGGGAATATTTATGAGAAGTAATAATTATATTTATTACTTTTTTATTTGTGTGGTTTTGAAAACGTTTTTATTTATTTATTTATTTATAATAAAAGTTGTTTCAGAAATAACTTAAAATAATGTTTGTTTTGCATTTGGTCATTCAACAAAAACGAAATAAAGTTGTTTTTCGTTTTCTTTTTCATTTATTTGGGTTGTAAGCCAAACAATTATTTTCATAAAAATACCCAAATACGATTTTTATCTTTTTCCTTTATACTTAAATCAATTTCTTTAAAAACACAATTTTAAAAAATATTTCAAAAAAAAAAAAAAGCTCATATAAATTTCGTGCCAATGCCTCCATTTCCAAAATACTCTCAAATAGGATTTAATGTTTAAAAATGTACACCGTCACATTTTTAGTTGGTTTAGTTTTTCCCCCCATAAAACACCTATTTGTGTTTTAGTTCTAAAATGTAATCAGTACAAAGAAATATAATGAGGCCCCTCCACTTTTTCTTAATTGTTATATAGATATATACGGATTCAATCAAAATTTACAAATAGCCCCACAAAAAAATTAAAAACTTCATTTTATTCTTCCAAAAATTAAAAATTAGTAAATAGCCCCTCTCAGTAAGAGTCCTGTCTTCCTCACTAGCTGGATTCCCAGTAACTATGCAGTATCTAACAATAGGTATGCAAAATTATGTATCATGTAAAGTAATTATTATTATTATTATTATTTTTGGTCTCAGAATGAAGAGATTAATGGACACCACAAAAATGTCAAGTTTTTGTGCACCGATGTGATGTCCTCTGGCTTGCATATCCCTGAAGGATCGCTGGATTTGATTTTCTCAAATTGGCTTCTTATGTATTTATCTGACAAGGAGGTATATGAATAATTTATCCAACAAAAAAAAAAAAAAAGGAGGTATATAAATATCTTGTTATACCTGAGGCCAATGTGCACAAGACATATTTCCAAAAAAAAAAAAAAAAAAAAATGAATATCTGCAATTTCTTCTGGGTATTAAAATTTCTTGACTTTGTAGCAAAATAAATTATTTGAAAAAAGCATATGATATGGTATGGAAAAATACTTCAACAAAAAATAGATTTTACTTGTCAGATTGCCATCAATTCAGGTGAAAGTGTGTTTAGCAAAAAGTAATTCCATTGGCAAAAGTGAATTAAATTTCTAAATTTAAAATTTGGTGTTTACATTATTATTATTTTTTTTTTCAAGGTGGAGATTTTAGCAGAAAGAATGGTAAAATGGTTGAAGGTTGGTGGTTTCATTTTTTTCAGAGAATCTTGTTTCCACCAGCCTGAAGACTCCACCCAAAAACACGATCCGGCACATTACCGAGAACCCAGATTTTATACAAAGGTAAATGATCTTTAAAAAAAAAAAAATAGAATTTTTTTTTAAATTGAGGGTTAGGTTTCTCAACAATTTGAAGCTTAGGATTCTAATTATTTTTATAAAAGTACAAAATTTATTCAAAGTTTTGAATTAAATTTAAGGTTTTAATTTATTTGTATTAGATAAAGTTGACCACTAATGCTAAGGGGCTTCTTTGCCACACATTTTTTAATTCAAGGACTTAATTTTCAATTAGATTTTCAAGGGCACATTGCTTATGGGCAGGAAAATCAGGAGCATAATGCAATTAAAAACCTCTTATGTTCTGTTCTGTTTTGTTTTGTTTTTTTAGAAATTCATTCAACACGGCTCTTGCTTGCTAGTAGTATGTTAAATCAAAATTATCTACCAAATAAAAGAAAATTTATTCAGTTTGAAAACTATTTCATTGCTTATGGATAGTTTTAGACCTTCTTCATTGTGTATATCATGTTAATACTATATTTGTCAAAAAAGTTGTAAACAATAATATAATCCTATTATGTGCTCTAACGTGTAATGTTATTTTATTTCTTGTAATCGTTTTTAAACTTTGAAACTCGTAAAATTAATGGTTCCAAAAAAACTCGTAAAACTAAATTTTTAGTGTATAATTAATTTAAAAATAATAATATTTTAATAACTAGATTTAATTTTTTTAAAAAAGGTCAAAGATATCAATCAAATCAAATGTTACATTTGACAGTTAGTTATATTTAGTGGTATTACTAAATTTGTCACCGAGTTTACCATTTACGTTTAATTTGACATAAAATATAGCACATTGGAGAGTTTTTTTTTTTTTTTTAACCGAAATGTTAAAATTTATTTAGCACTCTATTGAAGATGAGACTTGAAATATTGTAGCATCCATTGACTTTGATTTGTGTTCATATTGAGAAATTCTCAAGACTAATAGAGATACCTTAGGATAAAAATTCTGAGAAAACTACAAAACCTCTGGAAAAAAAAAATACATTAAAGAAATCCAAATCATTCTAAAATTAATTAGCGCTATTTTATAATTAATGGATTTTGAAATAAATGTGCCATTAATTTGGAGGTCAGTAGAAGCTTAAATATCTTAATCTATATTATGAGAAAGCTCAAAACTCTTGAATCTATTTTGGAATTAGAAGGCTAAAATTAGTGCTCATTTGTTAGTTTTTTTTTTTAATTATTATTTAGTAATTGCTAAGTATTTGTAGTCCTTGGAGTGGCAAAGTGTCATTTTAGAAGCACACAATTTTTCAGGAAAGATAACATAATATAAGGAATGTTCTAGTAATTTACAATACAAAATTTACAAAAATGACATATCCATCAATCTATCAGTATGCGTCCGTGTGGAAGATAGATTTGAATAATAAATTCAAAATTAAAAATAAATAAATAAAAGAAAAGACTAATCAAGAAGTGGGCTACGTCATTTACAAATCAGAAAACGATTTATTTTATTTGGAGTCTATTATGTTTATGTTGCGTCTGTTTATACTAGTTGATCTTTAAGTTTAATGAATGAAAAAAAAAAATATTTCCTTAAGAAATAATAAATTCAAATTGTTGTGACAAACTTTCTGAATAGTGCTCAAAAAATATTTCCTGATTGAGTGTAGCATGCTTAACTTGTATTTATATTGGAATAGTAGATTTTCAAGGAGTGTCAAACCAGAGATGAATCTGGAAATTTCCATGAACTCTCTCTTGTTGGCTGCAAATGTATTGGAGCTTATGTGCGAAACAAGAAGAGCCAAAATCAGGTAAAAAAAAAAACAGCCAACACTATGTCTCCAACTCAACTGAGTCCGCCTAGCTCATGAATTGATAACATGTATACAATATATGTATAATCTTGTGTAGATTTGCTGGATATGGCAAAAGGTCGGTTCAGAGAACGACAGAGGGTTTCAGAAGTTCTTGGATAATGTGCAGTACAAGAGCAGTGGCATCTTACGTTATGAACGAGTGTTTGGATCAGGTTATGTCAGCACAGGAGGGCATGGTAAGCATCCATTTTTCCTATCGCCTGCCATGTGTTTGCTCAAAATACATTAAGAAATGTTTGATGATTTCAAAAGAAGGATTCTAATGGTCTGTCCAATTTTTGGAGTCTAAAATGGTATCAATCTAACCACTGATACTATGTTACATTATTTTAAAAAGTTTAAAATATTTTATATGATTTTTAATACATAAGATATAATTTTTTCAATGATGTTTCATAACATGATTGATTTGACACGATTTGGGACACTAAAATTGACATAAGGTTTCAATTCTGAAAAGAGCTTATTTGCTATTTAATACCTTGTATTTTAAGCTTATTAAAAGTTTATTTAATGAATTTTAAATGTTCTCAATGTTAGATTTTTATATCAAATTTATACCTTTTCTTAATGCTAATTTTGGCCATTGATCAGATAATGCTAATTAGGCACAAGAATCCTCTTTTATTATAAAAACGAAACTAATTTTGATGACAACTTACTAGTTATGAGGTTTAAATATAGTCGATAAACATGTTAATGATATTCTTTGTAAAGTCATCGTTTAAATGGTCAAAACTTGTAATTGACCATGAAGATGTATATATTTGAAGTAAAATTGAAATTCAAAGGTACAACATTGAGAAATCTAAAATGCGTTGTAAATATATGTTTTATAAGCATAAAATGTAGGGTATAAATTAGTATAAAACGCTTAAAAGAAATCCATGTCGGTGCTATACTTGTTGGATGATAAAAACACTAACCAAACCAATCTTGTGTTTATTCACGTCTAATTGGTATCTAGACATGAAACACCATGAATGTTATTGTATATGGTGAATGTGGTTAGATACTACAATAGTTCTCGAGTAAAATATATATAGTTGCATTATTATTTTTGTTCTCTCTGTCTTCCCTCACTTTCGTGGAAGGGTTGTAAGAGAATATTTGTTTGCTTATGTAGAAACAACAAAAGAATTTGTAGAGAAGTTGGAGCTTAAGCCTGGTCAGAAAGTTCTAGATGTCGGGTGTGGCATCGGAGGAGGAGACTTCTATATGGCGGAGAACTTTGGCGTAGAGGTTTTTGGCATTGACCTGTCCATAAATATGATTTCTCTTGCACTTGAACGTGCAATCGGACTCAAGTGCTCTGTTGAGTTTGAAGTTGCCGATTGCACCAAAAAAGAATATCCTGAAACTCATTCGATGTCATATACAGTCGGGACACCATATTACACATTCAAGTAATGCAATCTTAATTCTCTGTATCATCTTTATTTGAACATTCAACTCCTTTACTTGTTATTGCTGCTCCAGTTCTTTTCATGACATTCGAACAAGCGCAGGACAAACCGGCGTTGTTCAGATCATTCTATAAATGGTTGAAGCCCGGAGGGAAGGTTCTCATCAGTGACTACTGTAAGACTTCTGGATCTCCGTCTTTGGAGTTTGCCAGGTATATTAACCAAAGAGGATATGATCTCCATGATGTGGAAGCATATGGGCAGGTTTATTTGAATCTTCATATTGATTTTTCACTAATTTATACCTGCAAATATTTCTTATGCATATATGTTGAGTTCTGTGATAAAACGATTTTATGAACCCTATGATCTCAGATGCTTAGGGATGCTGGTTTTGAGGATGTTGTTGCAGAAGATCGTACAGATCAGGTTTGTATTCTATACATCGTTTTCTTTTTTTTTTTTTTTCTTGAAGGAAAAATTTTTTAGCTTCCTGATCCCACAGCAGTTCATTGCCGGTACTCGTTACAGTTCATAAATGTTCTGCAACGGGAATTGGACGCTGTTGAGAAAGAAAAGGATCAATTCATCGCTGACTTCTCTAAAGTACGACGTTTTCTTTCACTCCTCGTTTTTTGGTTATGATATGTATAAAATTTTCACTAGTTTAGTTTTACATGGGAGTACAATGATTGCAACAAAAAAGTAATCGCATACAACTTATATGTCGTGATGAATTACCACTAGACTAAATCTGAACGCACTTACCACTCTATATCATCATATATACATTGTTATTAGGTACATGTTCATTCTTGTTACTCCTTTTCGGTCTATTGAATTACAGGAAGACTATGATGAAATAGTTGACGGATGGAAAGCAAAGCTAATCAGGTGCACATCTGGGGAGCAAAAGTGGGGCATCTTCGTTGCCAAAAAAAAGTGAATCCAGTTTCTATTCTCCATACGCTTTTCATAGCTGTTTCTAATGCGCGTCTCGAGTTCATGGCCATGTATCGGTCTTTGGCATTTTGTGTTATATGTCGTTTAAATTTACCATCCTATATCTTATTGATATTTGTTGTGTCTCTAAAAATTCCTGTCCGATTTAAATAAGGAGGGCGTGAGTTAATTTTATGTACTTCCTTCCAAATTCCTTGTGTATTGCTATGTGACATTGTGCTCTGTTATATGGTAAAAATATTCCGGATACGAATTTCTGTTAGGTCTGGCCTTATTTTCTAGAATGCTGCTTGAATTAATTTCTCTCTATCATTTTTTCTTTTGGTAATTAATCTTTAATTACTTTAACGTGGAAAACTTGTGCAATTCTGATTTCAAATATGTGATTTGCTTATGTTGACAAAGATTTGAGTTTCTTTTATAGACGTAAATGATGATTGCTTATATTCAATCGCTTGTAAATATTACAATATTTCCGCTTAGACGTACGTTGATGCACCTATAATTGCTAACATTTTTAATGATATTTGTATACATATATATATATATATATATAATTTTATTTGTTAATATTTAGCACCTATTCCAAGATGACTAGATAATAGGAACCTGTAAGACAATTCATAACTAAGATCGTCTATTATCAACTACTCGAAGAATAATAAAGTACGAAGCCGACTAGCGAGTAAACTGCTTAGAAGATTTTTAAGAATCTTCCATAGGTTATCAACTCATGTTTTGGGAAGTTCGCAGCCATTCCTTAACAAACAAGTCTACTAGATATCAAATGTAACACATATGGACTAAATATAATTTGATAAGTAGGTTTTATTAGCCCTTTGCTACCCTACTCTTACAAGTCGGTTTTACAATAATAGGTTCTACCTAATACGTTCCTAAAAATTAATATCAGAACAAATACACCATATCGTGGCATTAATAAAGCCGTCAATGTATTAAATATTGACAATGGAGTGAAGTCGCTGAAGAGAAAAGGACTTCCGTTGGGTCAACGTCAATATAATGTGAATCGCCATGGATTTGATCCCAATAAAGGTCTTGGATTGTACCAAACCACCATGTTGAGCATAGGAAAACTTAACCATCAACGTTGTGTCTCTCTTAATCATCTCCCTCTTGATATTATGTGTAACCTATATAACTTATGTCTTCTCTTACCTAAATTACCTACACCTTATGGTCCTAATTAGTCTATAAATACAGATTATACAAAAATGGTACTCAGAAACTCTTAAAATAAAAAAGCGATCTTGTCTCTCATATTCTTTTTAGTTCCCTCCAAATATTGTGGCTTTTACTATTGATGATTTATCATTCTATATATAAAAATCTCAAAAACCAAATCATCCTCCTTCCACCATGTGTCCTCAACTTTTTTTTTTCTTTTTCTTTCGAATAACTTTTATTTTCTCTCTTTTTATATACTATACTCTTAGCTCTTACCACATTTCACTGAGTGTCATATGATGGATCTAACGGCCGTAAGTAATAATTTTACAAAAAATTACATTTTTTTTTGCTTTGCATGTCTATTTCATTCGCGTGAATCGCGTTGTAAAGGCTCAAATGTTACCTAATTATAACGTTAAAAAATTAACATTAGAATTAACATGGATAATGTGATGAGATAGCAATTTCTTAATTCTAATATTATATTGAGCTATTTTGCACATGTGATGCGACGAGGACTCGATATGCTAGAACAAAGTTCATGCCAAATTGATAACTTTTGTGTGATAGTTTAATTAAAGAAATATTTTGATATAAGTATATTACGTAATATATATCTATATGTATAGTATGATGTGTATAGTTATATACATATATGTATATATAAATCATCTATAAATAGCAATCGGCAAAAGAAAGGAAAAAAAAATGGGAATGTTGAATTGAAAATGTGAAGAAGAGTAGGAAAAAAAAAAAGTATGTTATCTAAAAAAGACCTATTTTACATGACATTAATTTTCAACTCAATTATGAATCTTTACATGTTCGAAATTATTTCTATAATTTAGACAAACCTATAAGCTTTTTATAAGCTTTCCAATGCCTCTCATTTGTGCAAATCCGATATTGGAATAAGAAGTTATGACTAATATAATATCTGGATACCTATTAGTCATTAATCAGTTTACTATATGTGATTGTAGATGTGAAAATTCTAAAAGTTGATCTACTTTTTTTCCTTTTCCTCCCATACATTTTCAAACCCTAATGACAGTCATTCCCCACCTATTAAGAGACAATTAAACAAAAAATTCGACCCAATTAATTCCAAAATTGATTTAGGATTAAATCACTTATAAATTCTAGTCTATTTCTCTCATTTTCCTAGTCTCCTCTCTCGCTGACTCTCTCTTTCTCCCCCTTTCCCTCTTTCTCTCCTCTCTATTCCTCTCACATGCACAAAAAAAAAAAATCCATTAACCTCCAAATTCATCCAAGCCAAAATCAAAAAGATTTCAAGGTATGTTTTTGTTGCTGTTTGTTGATGATGATATTATTATTTGTTTTGGTCTGGAATCCTTCGAGGGGTTAGATGATTTTCTTGATGAGTTTTTTCATGTGAGTTTGAGAAAATGATGAGAAATATCCAATATGATTGATTGACTATGGTTTATTATTTTAGAAATATGTTAAGTTTTATGAATGATTGAATTTTGTCAACACGATGATTTTAAGGATTTCTTAATTCATGATTTTATTGGTATGATGATTTAATAATTTTGTATATTAAAAACATATCTTAGGGCTGTTTTGTGTGTGTGTGTATGAGAATCATGTACGTTGTGGTGATAATTTTTATATTTTTAATAAATTTTTGGATTTGACCACTTCTATTAGAAATTTTCAGATTTTATGATAAGTATTCCAAACTATTTTTGAGGATACAAACGGACTCTATTTTTAACAAATTTTGGTTGTTGGAAAACTCTAGATGTCTACTTTCATTTAAAATTAGTTTCATATTGTTGGAGATATATGTGAATTTTTATGATTTTTGAAATAGGCAGAGATTCGGCTGTAAGGTTCTGTAAAATTTTAGCAATTAGGATTCAAAATTGTTTTTAAGGATTTAAACTGTCTCCGTTTCTAATAATTTGACATTGTTAGAAAACCTTAATGTCTACTTTCATTTGAAATCAGTTTCAGATCGTTTGGAGATATATATGAATTTTTATTATTTTTCAAAAGGACAGAGGTTTGTTGCTAGTTTCTATAAAATTTTGGTAATCACATTCAAAACTATTTTGAGGGTCCAACGGTCTCCTTTTTTAATAAATTAGGAACATTTAGAAAGATCTGGATGTCCATTTTCATTTACAATTAGTTTCAAATCTTTTGGAGTCATGTACGAATTTTTGAAGGGACAGAGGTCTGACTATTCATTTTTGTAAAATTTTATAATTTTGTGAAATTGTTCAATTTTTGTGATTTGATGTTATTGAATGATAAAATAGGCCTATTAGGCGCTGTTATGATACGATGGATATATTTGATGAATTATTATGATCTTTTGTTGATTTAATTATTTTTATTATTCATGACATGAACGGTTCTAAAGGTGAGAGCCCGAAACCTCAATCGCGCATCACCATCGAAAAATTTAAAAAGGTTAAGTAAAGTATTTATGTAAGTACATTCTCACTTGCAACATAAATCAAATTTTGAGAAGTATATGTTTTGATGTTGACAATGATGTTATGATATTCTTAATTAATACTTCTTCTATGATGACGTTTTGATGAAAAAATATATATATATATATATATATGTATACATATGTATTTCTATGTTTTAAAATGATATTGTACACCTTTGATGATGATGATGTTGTCCGATGAGCGAACTTTTTGTGACCGTTGGTTTGGGAATTTCTACCCTACTCCTTCCGTGACTAGTGTAATATTACAGTATAATATCGGGTCAATATATGACGATTTTGAAAGTTAAAAAGTTAAAGATAAGTCAACTGTATCAATCCGTAAGGGATCGGACATGCATTTCCCAACTAGTAACAAATAAGTAACAAAAAAAATCAGTTAAAAAAAATGAAAAGAAGAGCTGTAAAGGTAGGGAATTTAGCAAACAAAAACAAAAAAATTGCAATTTATTTATTTATTTTTTAATCATTGCAAGTGAAAGCCAAGAGTGGGGGATCCACAGGACCACCACCACGTGAAGTTTGACCACCACCACGTGAAGTTTAGCGAATCGCTGTGCACAAACAAACAAAACTGATCCCGGACGAATCAAATGAAGAAACTGAAGAAGTTTTTTTTTTTTTTTTTTTTTTTTTTTGACAAGAATGGATCCCGTGAATTCATGAGCCTTTTCTCTGTCAAAATTCCAGATTTGACCCCCCCCCCCCCCCCCCCCTTTAAGTGAATGGTTTGCGGTTGTTCGAGGGTTATAAGAGTCTTTTCAACCAAATGAATCATTCACGCATGCTTGGTGGGTTTTTTTTTTTTTTTTTTTTTTTTTTTTTTTTTTTTTTTTTTTTTTACTTGTATCCATTTGGGACATATTTAACATATCGTTTGAAGATTTTTTTTTTTTTTTGGTCTTTTTCTCAAGAATCAAAACTATTTTTTCCTTTTTATATCTTCTAAATCCAAATTTTCAAATTCATAATTTTATTATTTTAAATCTAAATTAGATTTTTTAATTGAATAATATTTTTAGTGGAACTAAATAAAATCCATATTAATATTTTTTTCAGAACACATTTTAAAATTTTTTATTTTTTACTCCAAATATTTTTTTTAAACAAACACATATTTTTAAAACTCTAATTTAAATATTTCCAAAACCTCCAAATAGAAGTATTTTTTTTTATTTTAACAATGTAATATATCGACTTGAAAAGTGAGGAAAACGACTTGAGACAATCATGATGTACGTACTGTCTTAGTATAACACTGATTATTTAAGAAGTTATGTGATGAAGCCATATTAGAAAACAAATCGTGTTGAAATTGGAAAGCATATTTTTTGGCTCGAAAATAATTATTATAAAGAAAAGTTAATTAGCAATTTTACAAAAAGGAAAGTTAGGTTTATTTTATCTATTTTCCTAATTTTACTTGTAGTTTCCATTTATGTTTGGGGCATTTAGCGTGTAAATTTATTAGTCCATTCATATGTAAAAGAGAGATACAATCAGTTTTTGAATGAAATTTTGAGTTTTACTCTTCTCTTTCTAATTTTCGGTGTTCTTTTGAATCAATGAATTTTGATGTCAATTTCTGGTATTCTATTTGAATCAACGGAATTTGAAGGGTTTTCTTGGCATTTTGTGTGAATCAACAGGTTAAATAATTTATCCCTTTTTATTTTTATTGTTTTATTTTTCTAATGTACGCTTCCGCTATATCAGTTGGTATCAGAGCTAGATTCCTAAACTGATTTGCTGTTTGTGATGCCGCCTCGCCGCCAAACCACTACCGATGTCGCAACTCTACAAGCCGAACTGCGGAAAAGGTTGCAAGCCTATATCAAAAGTTGCTGCTCTAATACAACAGGTTACTGCATTGGCTACCACATCTCATTCCGTTTCCGATTCCAAGTCTGATGATGACATTGAGAGAGTATTCGATCCAATTTTTGACGAAAACGACAATGAAGGAGAAGGTAAAAAGATTAATTTTGATTCAATCTTTGATCCTATATATGACAAATATATTAGAGAAGAGGAAGATTAAATATCAGTTTTTCTCCAATCTTTGATGAAAGTGATGGAGAAGAAGAGGAATAAGAAGAAGACTAATGTTCTTTTAACCTAATTTTTGAGGAAATTGAACAAGAAGATGAATGTCCAATATTTGATGAAGGTAATGAAGAAAAAGATCTAGTATTCGAAATTATCATGATATTCATTGAAGAAAATTTTCTATTGAAGATTTAGTTAGATTCTAGAGGATCCAATATCGAAGAAACTTTTTCATCGGTTAATTTTTATGAATTTGACAAACCATTCACTACTACAGATTACAGATTCACCGTCATCGTAACCATTACACAACGGTTTTCTAACCGTCATAGAATCCACAGTCGTGGTATCTTCAAAATACGACGACGGTTTTTAAACCGTCGTGTAATGAAGAAAATGGGATAAACAGTAACAGTAAAGAACATACCACGACGGGTTTTTTTCAAAAAAAACCGTCATGGTAATTCAACTTACAACGACGGTTTACCACGAAACCGTCGTGGTATCCCGTCCGTATACCACGACGATTTCAAGCATAAACTGTCGGCATTTGGGATACCAAGAAACAAAAAAAAAATCGCGATAAACACAATCCGTAATCTGTAATCCATTACTAATTTATTATAAAATTGATTTATATATATAGATTTCAGTCAATATTGAATAAACCGCATTATAAATGTAGCCCACTCTTGCCTAACCAAGCTCATGTCAGCATCAGTATAAAAATCCTTCATTTGAAGGGCTGCTAGTCCATCAACAGTGCTGGTTATTTCTCGCATAAATGCTAACACAAAATAACCACACTCTACATAACCTTACTGTAGTGGACATCGAACAGTATCAATCAATGTCTCCCAGTTCCGTCTTTGTCTTATTCCTCTTCCCACCAACGTCTTCCAATCATTAAGTGCCCTAACAATTTGACAATTACCGAAACAATTACAACAACAATTATTATATGCATAGCCTAAAAAATTATTAACATGCCAAAATACTTACGTCGTAATTAGGGCCTTAAAATCATCACCCGGTTCGTTTCCGAGAGGATTAAAATACAAGACCAAGTCATCCCACGGATCAATAACTGTCAAGATCCAATGTTGGCCGCTGTTATATGGCATGAGAAATAGCTTTCCTTTTGTAGCATTTCTCAAGATCTGTAGAATATAATCGGCCCTCTCTCTAACGTAGGCGGCGCGGTCTACATTTTGTTGAACTGGTGAGACAATGACTGGAGAAATAAACTCAACCCGTTGATCCATACCTGATCTTGCACAACAATCCGCTAAGTATCTGCAAAATTTTTTGACACATTTGTTAAGTAAAACTGAGGTGCATAAGGATAAATGTTTAAGGATAAATATTTGAATTGTTTAAGGATAAATGTATTACCTGATGTAAACCATGATGTTGTTTGTACTGATTTTTTTAAATGTTATGAAATGGTAAAAATCTTCAAACCCAATATATATGGGCATGTCATCGCCCATGACGAATTGTTGTAGTGGGCACATTATTTGTGTACCGTCCCGCATGGAATTTTGTGCGTAATAAGCCAAAGGTCTCAACTCGATGGGGATTTCACTAAAGTCAAATGAAGGCATTTCTTGTTGCGCCGGTTGTTGTACCTCCGGTTGTGACTGTATTTTCTGCCGCCCTGCTCTCTTTTTTATTCGTTTACTTCCCCTAGCTTCTCGATCATGAGCATGACTGGGACCTTTACTTGCCTGGCTCAAACTTGGTTGAACGACGACTAATCTTTTCGGCCAAGCAACAAACCCACCGACAACTTCCTCAATACATGTGGCTTCTGCGTTGGAATAGGTAGGAGTGCACCTTTTAACTTTGGGACTGTAATTGTCACCCGTACATTCTCGTCACCTAAAAGAATCCCGTGGACTGTGCCCGTCGGAACACAGTCCATGTATGCTCTGCCGTTTGCAACAAGCACATCTCCTCCGTTAATTAAGTCATGAATAAATAGATGGCATTCCTTACTTGCGTTCAGCATGGTCTTCGGATCCGACGCCTGATCTGCTTTTTCATTCAGAGTGCAACTAGCCTTGAAACTGTTGTGTTGATCAACAGTCGGTGCGGTCGCCTCCTCTACCATAGTCTCTCGGTTGATACCGTGCTTCGCACAAAGTTCCTGAACGGTTCTTTCTAATGCGGCAAGCTGTCGTTTCATATCCAAGACTTCAGCATTATCCCTTGAACTTGTCACACTTCCGAAGAATTGTGCCTGCTTGACAAATTTAGATTGACCCCGAATCTGAATGCTCGACATTGCCTAATGCCTTGGTCAATATGTCCTCTGTCCTCACAGATTCGAAACTTCCTTGTGTCTGTTGTTCACTAAAGTCATACTGTAACAATTATAGAATATGATATAATTGCATAAACGTATATGAGTATACGAGATTCATATATTCTAATTGGATTCGAAAACTTACTATTGAGTCGACAATATTTTTGAATACTTCATTTTTCAAAGATCCATCGGGTTTCATGCGCATTTGCAACCAATTTTCATGCCTCTCTGTCCATTTTCCCGTCTTTTCAAACTACAATTTAATAATTACCCGTTAGTAAACATGTAAAAAGAAATTGGAACTACAACATATCATTTTCATACGGTGTCTAAGTAAGTTACTTACATGTGCTTGGTCACGTTTCCTATATCCGTCTCGGCCCCCGGTTGATCCGTATTTGCTCTTCTTCCTTATCTCACTTCCTTGTTCAGATAGGCTTTTGAATTCCGGGGTCCGACGATACTCAATGAATTTTTCCCAATCATCCTGGCTGATTGTGGGGTAATTGCCTACCACCTTTGGCGGTCGTTGCCACACATTTTCTTCCTCAATATGATCCCTTACAAAAGTTTGGTAAAGATCATATCTAAAATTTTTCGCTGACTCTGCACATGACTTTAAAGCTTGTTTTCTAAACGAAGCATCGATAGTAAAAGCAGTCACTATTTCCATCCACACTCTTTCTTTCCTTTGGGCTAAATCGGCACTCCTAAAATCAGAAATCCAAATCGGTATGTGCTCGCGAGCAAACACACCAATCCAACTCTGTAATACATCTCCT
This sequence comes from Ficus hispida, assembly GCA_025413025.1. Taxonomy (NCBI): domain Eukaryota; kingdom Viridiplantae; phylum Streptophyta; class Magnoliopsida; order Rosales; family Moraceae; genus Ficus; species Ficus hispida. The sequence goes on along the minus strand of CM046366.1, from coordinate 17,283,506 downwards.
TCCTTTCCTATTGGTTGCCCTTTCGAGTCGAACGAAACTTGAAGTCGTTCTCCCTTTGTCTTAACATGGTGAACTCTTCTCATAAGAGTTACTCTTGTCTACCATCCTCGTCGGGATTAATCTAGGTGAAATCGTTCGTCGTGGTCTTCTAATTTCAGTTTGAGTAGAGCGTTCCACCTCGCTATCTTCGACATTTTGAAATAATGTCTAAAGCTTTTCTGCAACTAATCACGTTTACAAACGAAAAACCAACTAGGTTTAAAGAATTGTAAATCATGGCACATACACGCATTTAAAACAACCGAGAGTATACATTAAATCATTGTGATGCGTCGCAAGTGAAAATAGTTTAATTCATATTTAATAACGGATTCGTCGTAACAACTTGATCAAAGAAGCATTTTATCAACCATGTCATATGCTAACATAAGGCACAAAATCGTATCGTTTTCCGAAAAATTGTCCAATCCGTTAATCACTCAAACAATTTTAACAAGATCTATATCACGGCCACAATCAACAATCAACAATCAACAAATGTGTAAGCGACGGATTGTGGACCGTAAATGGTCAAAATCAACTATAATCAAATTCATCAATTTTTTTCCGAAAATTTAGTAAACCGTCGCGTCACCCATCTATTATACAACAAACCAAGCTAAGTCTCACTCAAAGAGACATTTGGTCAAACATGTTGCGTGCATAAAATTAACATGCATAAGCAAAATTTTTTTTCAATTGTACATATCACCCAAAAATCACTACCAAAATCAACATTCACATAAAATAGCCCATTTTCAATTTAGCACATTCACTTTCATAAGAAGTATATGGTCAACGAGAGGCCGAAAACTCATCATATACTCGGGTTTTGGTGTTGGTGTTGGAAACCGTCAATCGGCAACGGCGACGAACCGAATAAGAGAGAGGAAGTTGCGACGGCGAGGAAAGAGAGAGACGATGTGACGACTGCACTAAATGAGGCGAGCCGAGCAAATATAGAGGGGGAGACGAGGAGGCGCGGGCGAGAACAAAAGAAAATGCCGATGGATCCAAGCGAGGCAATGGTGGAGGCAAGGCTATGAGTAGAGAGAAAATGGATGGAGCAATATATCAAACCTTAAAGAGAGAAGTTGGAGGGAATGTGGGTAATTTTTTTATATATCTAAGGAGCCAAATTTGGACAGTAAAAAGCGTGCACGCTTTCGGGCAAGAGTTTCAAAAAAACCAAAATTTTGAAAATTTTTATGCCTCGTGGAATCCGCCTCAAAACGACGACGGTTTCTAGGAAACCGTCGTCGTTTCTCTTAAAAACGACGACAGTTTATGAAAATCGTCGTCGTTAGAAGAGAACGACGCCGGTTTCTGTGTAAACGGTCGTCGTTTACTAGGAAACGACGACTGTTTAAAACTGAAACCGTCGTCGTTTCTTCTTTGCAAACGACGACGCTTTCACATAGGAAACCATCGTCATTTGCTGTCGGTGAACCTGGGAAACGACGGTGGTTTCCAGGAGAAACCGTCGTCATTTTTCATGTGAAACGACGACGGTTTCGCCTAGGAAACCGTCGTCGTTTCCTCTCGATGCAACTAGTAAACGACGACAGTTTCCCAGGCGAAACCGTAGTCGTTTTCCACTAATTCATTTTGTGAAACGACGACGGTTTCCTTGGCGAAACCGTCATCATTTCCCATTCCTCTTCAAAACGACGACGGTTTCCAAAGAAGCCGTTGTCGTTTACCCGTTGTAATTTCAAATTCCATCTGTTAATATACCCACATGCCATCAAACCTGTGGATTTTGCATAAAACAGCCCATCAAAAAATTAATTTTAGATGTACTCATTGATACAAATTAAGGCATACAATTAATATGTACAAGTTAATATGTACAAATTATAAATTATATACACAATGGATTCAAAATCAATGAAATTTTTTTTCTTCATCGATTTTTTTTTTCTTCTCAACACGTGTCCACTCAACATCTAAACGAAGCAAGTGTGAGGAATCATCATCCAAATCATCAATCTCCTCTACCGGTGGCAAACTGTTTGTGAAAGATGGAATGTCGGTGCAATCCTCAATATCTTCTTGGCCAGCCCGAATTATTTTTGGCTTCATTGGAACAACTAAAGATAATTCTAAATTGGCAGGATCCATTGTGTAAAAGACTTGTACCGCTTGCGACGCCATAATGAAAGGATCATTTTTGTATCCCAATCGCCTAAAGTCCACCACTGTCACGCCGTCCTTATCAATCTTTACAAAATTGTTGTCAGCCTACTTGCATTTAAAGAGTGCTATCCGCAAGCCGCAATAATCAAGTTCCCAAATTTCTTCAATGAACCCAAAGTAGTTCATGGAACCGTATACCGGGTTTTTGTCTTTTGCGGATGAAATATGCATTGACTCGGCACGAAGGCTTACACCACTGTTTTGCACTGCATGCTTCTCATCTCTTTTCGCGAGTGTAAAAGGTATAGCCATTGACAAAGTACGATGTATATCTTGTGACTACTGATGACGGTCCTCTTGCTAGCTTCATTAAGTCTTTGAAAACGCTAGGCTTCATATGCAAATGTCACCTTATCCACTTCATGAATATCCGGTTGTGCTCATCTTGAAACCATTTCTCACATCTTGTTTTCCTTGGATTTGCGATTCTTAATTCCGTCATGTGAACCTCAACGAACAACTCCACTTTCTTAGCATTGTACAAAACATACAAACAAGCTTTTTCCCATTCATCTTGCTTTACTGGTGAATGAACGGCGGCGGATAGTCCTTTCGGCATATTTAGCCCAAATGGCGGTAGCCCTATTGGATCCGCATTGGATAAATACTCAGAGCAAAATTCAACTAATTTCTCGGCTATGTAGTTTTCCACTATACATCCCTCCGGCCTATTTCGGTTCTTCACATAACCCTTCAAAACCTTCATATATCTCTCAAAAGGATAAATCCACCTCAAATGAACCGGTCCACATAGCTTAACTTCCCGAACTAAGTGCACCGTTAGGTGGATCATGATATTAAAAAAGGCTGGAGGGAAATACTTCTCTAACATGCACAAAGTCATCACCAACTCCGATTGTAGCGAATCTAGCATTAGTGGATTGATTACCTTGGAGCAAATTGAATTGAAAAATAAACATAACTTCGTAATTGCATATCTTACATCTTTCGTTAAAACTCCCCGCAATGCAAGAGATAATAATTGTTGCATCAAGATATGACAATCGTGGGTTTTCATTCCAATTAGCCTCAAATCCTTCATCGAAACCAATCTTTTCACGTTCGAAGAGTACCCACTTGGCACTTTGACGGATGCAAGCCATTCACAAAGCTTTCTCTTTTCCTATCTGGATAATGTGTGCTTAGCGGGAGGTAAATATGTACCGGTCGCTCTTTTATCAGGGAGCAAATTTGGTCTAATATTCATCTCTTTAAGATCCAACCGTGCCTTCTCACCATCTTTAGTTTTGTTTGGGATGTCAAGCAACGTGCCGACTAGCGATTCACAAACGTTTTTCTCAATATGCATAACATCTAGGCAATGACAGACGTAAAGTGACTTCCAATATGGAAGTTCGTAGAAAATTGACTTCTTCTTCCAAGGTCCATCGACAACTGAAGCCCCTCGTTTTCTCTTTCCCAAAACAACTTTCACATCTTTAACCATCTCAAATACAGCTTCGCCAGACAAAATCCGAGGAGCAGATCTTTCTCCGGTATGACCATCAAAAGCCTTCTTTTGTTTGCGGTATCGATGATTTCTTGGCAAGAATCTCCTATGACCAAGATAAACGGTTTTCTTACCATTCTTCAACCGGATGGAAGATGTTTCCTTCATAAAAACTGGACAATCTATAGAACTCTTCATAGGATAACCAGATAGGTTGCCAAGTGCAGGAAAGTCATTAATTGACCAAATCAATATTGCACGAAGATTGAACGTATTTTGACGGTGAGAATCTTTAACTTGTAAACCATCTTCCCACAAGCTTTTGAGGTCATCGATTAATGGTGCCAAGTACACGTCAATGTCATTCCCTGGTTGTTGAAGGCCTAAGATCAATAATTTCAACATCAAGAACTTCTGCTTCATGCACAATTTCGGAGGGAGATTGTAGTTGACAAGTATGACTGGCCATGTACTATGCCGACTACTTAGGTTACTATGTGGGTTCATTCCGTCCGTCGACAAACCGAGACGTAAATTTCTTGGTTCTGCACTAAAATCTGGATGATTATCATCAAAGGTCTTCCATTGTGGTGCGTCGGCCGGATGTCTAAGTTTCCCATCGTCAACACGTTTATCATGGTGCCATGTCAAATGCTTAGCATGCTCGGCATTACGGAATAAACGACGCAAACATGTAGCCGGTGGAATGTACCATAACACCTTCACTGGCACTCATCTTCTACCATTCGATGGCATCTTGCCCTTCTTCCATCTTGATTCGTTACAAACCGGACATTCATCTAAATCTTTATATTCTTTCCGGTAAAGTACGCAATCATTTGGACAAGCATGTATCTTTTCGTATTCCATTTCCAAAGTGCTCAATGTCTTCTTCGCCTCGTACCTACTAGGTGGCACTTTGTTATCCTCCGGTAGAAAATCTTTTAGAAATTCTAAAAGAGTCGTGAAACTAGAATTAGTCCACCCTCCCGACGCTTTCATATTCCATAATTTAACCAATGCCCCTAATTTCGTATATTTTGTACACCCGACATACAAATCATTAATCATTTCCTCAAATAAATCCGGGCGGTGCACAAAGTTTTCTTCCAAATCATTTACCATATTGAACATATTATCACCAACGTCTTTCTCAACTATAGGCTCTTTACCTTTAGTACTTGTCGATGTATATTTATTATCGAAAAAATCTTCGCCATGTAAATACCATGTTTGGTAAGAACAAATAATCCCATAAGCACGCAAATGCCCTCTAACATTATCAATGGAATGAGATCTATGATTACCACATTTTTTACACGGACACGGAATCTTATCATCTTGTATGTGAGCTTTGGTAAATGACAAAAAATCTTCAACACCATCTTCATATGCTGTAGATAATCTATCAAACCACATCCATTTTCTATCTATGATTTGCAAATCCTAAATCAATAAAACAAAACTTTCGAAGTCAAAGGGTGCGTAATTTAGAAAACTTGCATGCATTTCATTTAGTTAAAAACTATGATTACCAGGAAAAAATAATAATTTGATCATGATAAGTTCCTAAATTAAAACAATAAGGGTAGCACATTGCAGTAACGTACTAAAAAGTAATTCAAAAACATATAAAATTAATATAACATATAGAGGATGGAAAACTACATAAATATAAGTTTGTGGGATCATGACTTACAAGAGAGCCTCAAATGATCGATGGAAGATGGTGGCGTCACAAAGTAGTGAAAAGATCGACTGTTTTTGGAGTAATCTGGAATGATAATTAACTGCAGGTACTGAATAGACGAGCGAATATCAGAGGCATACATCACGGCTCCGGCGAATAAATCACGATTTTCCACGACGGTTTCAAAAAAAACGGTCGTCGAATCTACAAAACGACGACTGTTTTTTTTGAAACCGTCGTGGAAGACATCAAGCTTCCACGACGGTCAACGTTGATCGTCGTGGAATCCCTATGATTCCACGACGGTTTTTGTTGATCGTCGTGCAATCTTGATCTTCCACGACGGTCTATCAAGACCGTCGTGGAAAACTTGGCTTCCACGACGGTCTTCGGAAAGTTTTTCGGCTCCGTGTTTTTTCTTTTATTTTCCACGACGGTTTTTTAAAAAACGGTCGTCAAATCACCGTTGTCGAATCCATATTTTCTAGTAGTGATTTAGTCCAAAGATGAGTCATTACCAATTCATCATGATTGTTCTTCACACCTATCAATTGAAGCTACTCCAAATTCGAGGACGAATTCTCTCCAACCTAGGGAGAATGATGAAGCCATGTTGAGAAATAAATTGTCTCGAAATTGGAAAACATATTTTTAGCTTGAAGATAATAATTATAGAAGAAAAGTTAATTAGCAATTTCACAATAAGGAAAATTATGTTTATTTTATTTATTTTTCTAATTTTACTTGTAGTTTTCCATTTCCATTTGGAGCATTTACCTTATAAATATATTAGTCCATTCATATGTAAAAGAGAGATACAATCAGTTTTTGAATGAAATTTTGAGTTTTACTCTTCTCTCTCTAATTTTCGGTATTCTTTTGAATCAACGAATTTTGATACCAATTTTCAGTACTCTGTGTGAATTAACGGAATTTGAAGTGTTTTTTTGGAATACTGTGTGAATCAATATGTTAACTAACATATCCCCTCTATTTTTACTGTTTTGCTTTTCTAACATACGCTTCCGTTACATTAATATGCCTCCGTTTGTATCGTCATTTGGAGATGAAATTTTTAGGTTAGAATTGATTGACTTTTCAAGAACTAGTTATATTTTTTATTGATTTAAAAAAAAACAAAAATAAAAACTACTATAAAAATTTTGAATTAGATATGGTATACCAAACACACTCTTTATGTTTAGAAAGACCAAAAGAAAATGAGGGGGAAAAAAGGTACCTAATCTAGAAGAATTTACTAATATGACAACTTCAAAATCAGAAATTAGCCCACCGTTGTTGTTGTTGTTTGTTTGTTTATTTATTTATTTATTTATTTATTTAGGGCATGAGCTAGGCAATATCAAATCATGGTGTGTCCAAATCATTTTACTAAATAAAACTTTTAAAAAATCATTATGTGGGGATTTTTTTTTAAATTGTGTTTAGGACGAATCTCCTCCTCTAATCCCTTAGAATTACTAATTATTAATTTAAAGCTTCTTATACGGATTTATTCCTCCTTTTGTTTTATGTTTTTTTTTTTTTTGGTCTACTAAATACTCAAAATCCTAGTAAACTGCTTTCATTAAGATCTTTGTCCCTTCCCTAAGTGGGGGTTTTTTTTTTTTTTTTTAATTAATACTCAAAATCCTAATAAACTACTTTCATTAAGATCCCTTCCCTCAGTGGGGGTTTTTTTTTTTTTTTTTTTTTTTAATTTTGGTCTACTAAATACTCAAAATCCTAATAAACTACTTTCGTTAAGATCTTTATTCTTCCCTCAGTGGGGGGTTTTTTTTTTTTTTTTTTTTCAAACAAGACATTTTTTTTAAACCTCAAGTGTTCAAACTTCAAACACTCCGGTTCCTTTAACATGGGGTCATTTGTTTCGTGTGTTGTCCACCTTATTTTAGAGATGAAATAAAAATTGTGTTTGTTTGAATCTAAAAGCTCATCTCATTTTCCTAAAAAAAAAAAAAATTAATAATAATAATAATAAAGCTCATCTCATTTTAAAAATAAGATGGAAAAACATCTTCTTTTCAGAATCAACCCTTTTATTTATTTTCATTTCAATCCTATTTGATACAGTAACGTTTTCATATTTAAAAATTTTCTCCTTTACTTGCAAAATTCCACAATCTTTCAAACCAATTAAAACGATTATTTCTTCAATATGTTCATAATTAACATAGGATCAAATCTATATCCATACCCATTAAAATATGAAAAAAAAATAATTAAATTTGTTAAAAAAAAACTAACTTTCAAATGACTTTTTTTTTAATATCAATCAAAACACCATTTTAGAAATTTCGCTTTTATCACATCCAAACTCTTTTTTTTTTTTTTCAAAAAAGTATTTTTTTCATTTCAAAACAAGAAAATTTTCATTTTAGAAGCAAACATACGAACCTGAAACATTTAACTAACAAAGAGTTGAATTTCTCTAGGGCTTTTTTTTTTTTTTTTTTTGGCATTTTGTGGGATTACACCAGGGTTTTGTTCATTCTACACATCTTTCCAAGAATATATATATATATATATATATATATATATATATAGGACGTACGATCTATCATATAGTTTGGGTTTAGTGATATTAATATATTGATTAAATTGTTACTAATTGCACACGATAATTGGACATTATTAATGGGCACCATATAATTAATCATTGATCATCTTTGAATAATAAAATTTGAACTTTCCAGAAAGCAAGGGCTGTGGAATAAGAAAATCTTGCTATTGGGACGCTAGTACTAGAGTATGTTTTCTGTAGTATAAGCTTTTTGACGATATAATATATATATATATATATATATATAAGGCTTTTATATCGAGTGGAACAATAAATATTTAGCCACGAGCATAACACATCTTGCTATTGTTACAAGCACAATGATTGCATTGCATTATATATCGAACGTGCAATTATATCAATGTAATATATATATATATATATATATATATTTAATTTGACTTGAGAGTGAGAATTTAAACTTTACATTTTATACTGAAATTAGATATTAAATTATTTTTAAACTCTATCTGTAATCCTAAACAATCACTTTAAGCTTACTTTTTCTTTGAAAATAATGAAATAAAACTCAAGGGTACTCAATTGATCATGTGTATTATTTTCATGTCCACTCTTATTTGATGATCAATATCTGTTTAGTAGTATTAACAATGCATATGAGATGCTAAACTTAGCAGCTACTAGCTAATAGATATTAGTTGAAAATCTAAATTGGACCATATTTATATGGCATGTTCCCCAGTTATATATATATATATATATTCATTGATACTGTCATATCAAATCTATTAAGATATGTGGTTATAAATATAATATAACAATAATATATTAATTAAAAGTATAGAGTTTGAAATCACATATTCAGATTTAAAACAAAAAATCAATAATAATATGATTTTTCTTATCTATACTCTTGAACTTTAAGATCGTTCCCAATTTACTTCTAAACTATAAAAACTCTCACTTTGTCTCTTGAATTTTAAATTTATCGCATTTAATTCTTTTTAATAGAATTTTTGTTAAAAATATACGGAAAGAAAAAGAAGTTGAATTAGTGCTACTAAACCTAGTAAATTAGGAAAGGAGTACGGTGGGGACTAAAAATTTATAAAACAGAATATGAGTTTTAAATTTTAAAAAATAAAGCGAAAATAACATTCAAATTCAAAGGACATATAAATTAGAATAATCCTGAAAAAAATATAAATTAATCAATATTTGAGGCAAATTCATATTCATTTATGATTTTTTTTTTTTTTTGGGTCCAGTGCTAGTGTTTATTCCACATTCTTTTTAAGCTAAAAAAGTGTGGAACAAAATTCACAAGGACCCATACAAATCAAAATGGAATCTAACTTTCATTGTCTGTCTCTTTGGATCACATAGCTGTCACAGCAATAATAATGCCTTCCCCATATTTAATTCAGAATCAATTTGTTACTAGATATCAAACAAATTCAATGCTATAAATGACACTTGTTTTTATAGATAATGGGAATTTTGGCCGCCGCCCATTAGCTGCCGCTAGTAAATTGCAGCAACATAATGCGCCATCTTTTATTAATAAATAAATAAATAAATAAGTAAATAAAAATAAGTTAGTTTTAATATTAGGACCTCTTCTTTGTCAACAGTTAAATTAACTTTATATTGTGTGTTATAATTTTCAACGAATAAACTCATAAATAAAGATAAACAATCACTTTAATAAGTTAAAAAAAAAAACAATTTCTATCTATAAAATAAAATAAAAAGGTCGTAATGTACTAAGTCCCTGTTAGAATAACAACTCCAGATGAATTTTCATTACTCAATTCTGAAATTCATAAATCTACATCTCCCTTTTCCCTTTTTTTTTTAATTCAAAGTGTAAGCCCCTGTTTGATTTACTCATTCAAATAAAAACAAATTCAACTCATCATTTTGATCTTTTTTTTTTTAAATCAATAATTTTTTTATAAAATAAAACAATTACAACTCAAACCTACAAATCAAATACATAATATAAGTTCATAATTTTTTTTATTTCAAATCGAATAAGATTATTTTTTTTAAATCACATAAAAAAGAGACTAATGAAACACTATTTATATTACATATTTTTTCTAAAAATATTTAAAAAATTTATAATATCTTTTATATTACATATCATTTTTGTTTCATATTTTTTCAGACATATATTTTTAAATCTAACTTCTCGGACCGATCCCCCAGAGAAGGAAAATAAAAAAATAAGAGTAGTATTTCCCACATTGCTATCATTGAATCTGTGGTTGATACCAGAAGGGCCCACCCAAGAGATTCGGGTTCCTAGTAGCAACAAGAACTTCGGCGGAAAAAAAAATTTAATAAT